>PVKP010008847.1:0-70801 GCA_004027715.1 Plecturocebus donacophilus
TGGAAGTAAATCACTCCCCAGCAATTGCATAGCATTTCACAGGTTTAAATAAAATATTGGTTGGCTGCTTATTTGTTATTTTCATCCCCTATTCCTTCCTGTCTCCATTGTTAAACACAATTATTGGCATAAAAGAGATTTTTAATACCCATTTTTAGACTGTATTCTAGCCTGGGCAATAAAACAAGAATCCCATTCTGTCTCCCTCTTTCTCTTCCTCTTTCTTTCTCTCTTTCATTCTTTTTTTTTCTTTCTTTTGCTGTTTCTTTCTTTCTCCTTTTCTCTTTTTCTAAAATCTCTTCCTCTTTCTCTTTCATTCTTTTTTCTTTCTTTTGATGTCTCTTTCTTTGTCCTTTTCTCTCTTTTTCTAAAATCTCTTCCTCTTTCTCTTTCATTCTTTTATTCTAAAAAAAAAAAATTAGAAAATTCATGAGTATTTAGACCCATTATACTAAAAAATTTCAAAAGTCTGACAGTACTGGACATTGGGAAGAAAGTGAAAAAATATGAACTCATTCACCCCTGGTTGGAATGTAAACTCATAAAATTATTTTGGAAGAGAAATTTGGCTATATCTAATAAAGTTGAAGATGCACATAGCTTATTCTTCTGTTAGATACGTATTTTAAAGAAACTCATACAATTGCATAAAGAGACAAAAAATGTTTATTCCAAATGCTTTTAATAGTGAAAAATTGTAAAACTGAAATTTCACAAACAAGAATATAGATAACTTGGCTAGGCACTGTGGCTCATACCTATAATCCCAGCACTCTGGGAGGCCAAGGTGGGTGGATCCCCTGAGGTCAGGAGTTCGAGACCAGCCTGGCCAACATGGTGAAGTCCCATCTCTGCTAAAAATATAAAAATTAGCCAGACATGGTGGCTCATGCCTGTAATCCCAGCTACTTGGGAGGCTGAGATAGGAGAATCGCTTGAACCTGGGAGGAAGAGGTTGCAGTGAGCCGAGATCGTGCCATTACACTCCAGCCTGGCGGACAAGAGCAAGACTGAATCTTAAAAAAAAAAAAAAAAAAAAAAAAAAAAAAAAAAAAAAAAAAAAAAAAAAAAAAAAAAAAAAAGAATACAGATAATTAAATTGAGGTATATTCATACAATATTAACCTGTGCAGCAATGTAAAAGAATAAACTAAAGCTATACATAAAATATGGATAAATCTCGAATCCAAGTCCTAGTTCCATCAGTCATGAGCAGTGTGACCTTGGACAAGTCACTAAACTTCTCAATATCCACACCTATGAATAGAGATTATAATTATACAACTTCCTGCAGAGGCTGTGAAGATTACACAAGCTCAGTTTAAAGTGTCTATAATCCTGGCACCTATTTAAAGTATCTATAATCCTGGCACCTAGTAAGCACCAAGAGCATTAGCAATTATTATTTCTTAAAATAAATCTGAGTAACTGTGCCAAAATATGAAGATTTTTAGAAGCAGCCTTCCCCTTCCTGAAGCCATTAGGTAAGGCAGAGGAAGGTAGGCATCCATGGAGAGGGATGGCTTGTGGTAGCGAGTAGGAGCCTGAGCAGGGCAGGGCCACCCAAACAGGGGAGAGCAGACTGTCATGGGGTGTGAGAGGCTGAGGCATCTACATGGGTGTAAAGGGTGGCTTGCACCTTTTACAGTGCCTGCGTGGGGAGACAAGATGTCCACATATAAAGGTGGGCCAGTGGAGGGTATCAGAGCCCAAGCCAGATGAGGAGGCCATCAACATGGTGCAGGGTCAGCAACAGGGATGGGAAATTGGTTCCTTACAGAGGGGAATAGATTGAAGAAGAAAGCATTTTAACCATAATGGGATCCGGATTTCTCTCTGTTGGATAGGGGAGTCACAAGTATGGAGAGAAGGAAGCACAGAACTATGGTGTTTGGTTAGAATGGAAGGTATTGGTAAACACACACGTGTCCTAGCTCTGTCTACTGAGAAGGCCTGGGAGGAGCAGCACGCCTAGAGCAGTGAGCACACTTAGCAGCCCGATCTAGCTTCTCAGTGCCACTCTCCACTGAAAGACACCAGGGCCCTTGAAGAATGGCTGCTCTCAGGGCTGGGGCAGAGCAAGTCCAAAACAAGCCTGAAACATCTTGCATCACAGGAAGTGCTGGAAGGAATGATGGGGACACATCAACAGGATACAGAAGTTGACACAAAGGGGCTTGTACCACTAAAATCAGAAACAATTGGAGCATAAACACATATAATGTTAGTAAGAGGTTATAACTCACTGAATAAAAGGCAAATGAATATGTTTAAACCAGGGGTCAGCAAAGTATGGCCTGTGGACCAAATCCAGTCCACTGCCTTATTTTGCATGGCTATGAGCTAAGAATGGTTTTTTGTTTGTTTTTGTTTGTTTGAGACAGAGTCTCACTGTGTTGCCCAGGCTGGAGTGCAGTGACATGGTCTCCGCTCACTGCAACCTCTGCCTCCCAGGTTCAAGCGATTCTCCCGCCTCAGCCTCCTGAATAGCTGGGACTACAGGCATGCGCCATCATGCCTGGCTAATTTTTATATTTTTAGTAGAGACAGGGTTTCATCGTGTTGGCCAGGCTGGTCTTGAACTCCTGAGCTCAAGCAATCCACCTGCCTCAGCCTCCCCAAGTGCTGGGATCACAGGAGTGAGCCACTGTACCCAGCCAAGAATGGTTTTGATAGGGGAACATTCACAATCAATTTAATAATAGGGAACACTAACTTTGAACCCAAATTAAGTCAAATCTTACCCCCATGAAAGAATTCCATTCTCATTAGTAGACCTGCATTACAAAAAAAAAAAAAAAAAAAAAACCAAAATTACTCAATAATTATCATAGGTTTAATTTCAATGACAATTTTGCAAAAACTTTTTTATATCTTGTTATAAAAGTACCTATATACTATCCTTGATTTTGCCCCCTGGACCACAAAACCTAAAATATTTATTATCTGACCCTTTACACAAACCAGCTGACTCCTGGTTTCAACTAACCTAAGTAAATGAATGAGTAAATTCCATGGTTGATGAGAAGTGGAATATTTGAACAGTTTTGAAGTGTTGCCCTGCAAGATTCTTTTTAGTTACAAAGAGAAAAGGAAAATATGACAGTGAGAAGCCCAGCAGACACCAGTTTAAGTAATCAAAGCAAACATCTTCAGTAATGGGGCAAATCGGAATTGAACTTCACCTGCCAGGATGCAATGGGAATACAGATCGCTCCTGTGGTCTTTTTTCCAAAGAGGCATAACCTGAGTCTAATCATAAGAAAACAACAAACCCACACCGAGGGACATATTATATAAAATAACCAGCCTCTAATCTAAAAGTGTCAAGGTCATGTCAAGGAAAGACGGAGGAACTGTTCCAGACATGGCAACCAAATGCTACACAGAATTCCAAGCTGGATACTTTGGCTATAAAGGAGATCCCTGGGACAAATGGCAAAACACAAATGGGCTCTGGGGATTAGCGGGTAATACTACACCAGTGTTCATTTCCTGACTTCCGTGGTTGTATTGCAGTTATGGAGCATACGAGAGAGCATCCTTGTTTGGAGGACACACACATTACATTTTTCAGGGGTGCTAGGGAATTGGTTGGCAACTTATCAGCAGTTCAGGAGGAATAAAGGTTTTTGTATTATACTTACAACTTCTCCATACATTTGAGATTATCTCAAAACAAACAAAAGGGAAGGCTTTGACAAAGTTAGAGAGTATTCTATTATTCTTACTTTCCTGGACTCCCCGAGAGCTAGGGATGAAAGCACAGTCCTGACGAGTAAAACGCAAGCAGAAAAAGTGTTGGGAATTTATGGAGGAAGCATCTGCTTTTCTGACACAGACACCACCCCTTCCTCCATCTTCCCGCTTTCTGCACAGAACATAGACGTGATACTCAGAGGAAGAGCATTTGGGATTTTATAACACCAAGATGACGAGTATGAAGAGTAAAACTCTTATACCAAAGATGGCAGAGAGAGTGCTCAAAAGATGCTGGCTGCCCCCAGGCAAGAGGACTGCCTACTGCAGAAGGCTCTGAGTGGGACTGCCGGGCGGCTCAGGAGCACAGCAGGGAGGGATCCGTCATTCCCCTGTGCAGTGTGGCCTCTTCCTCCTGCCATCATCCCTGCACCCACCCTTCATGCTGGCTATTACAAAAACAAATCATAAAATAAAATATCAATTAAAAAAAAACAGAGAAAGAAAAGAAAAGAAAATTATGATGAAAAGTTTAAAGTCAAGAAGAGGGCCAAGGACAGTGGCTCATATCTGTAATTCCAGCACTTGGGAGGCTGAGCGGATGGATCATGTGAGGTCAGTGGTTCGAGACCAGCCAGGCCAACATGTTGAAACCCCATCTCTACTAAAAATACAAAACTTAGCCGGGTGTGGTGGTGTGTGCCTATAATTCCAGCTACTGGGGAGGACAAGCAGGACAACGGCTTGAGCCCGGGAGGCAGAGGTTGCAGCGAGCCGAGATCACACCAGTGCACTCCAGCCTGGGCTCAACGAGTCAGGACTGCTGGAGGAGCATTCCCGGAGAGAAGTATTCGGTGAAGAATCCAACCAAGCGTGAGGTTGTGGAGATAGCTATGGGCAGATATGGATGTGTAAAATAAGATGCTAACATACTACTCTTTCTTCCTCAGTTTTGAAGGAGAGCCCAAAGGCTTAGCACAAGTGATAGGTGCACAATGAGCTCACATTCCGGAGTGAGGGCTAAGCCATCTGCACAGGACACACAGCTGAGATATCGAAAAATCCATTTTACAACCCTGAGCACATCAACCATTTAAGAGAATTAAAGATTCCGATTGAAAGTGGGGAGTGAGTAGAGAGAGACAGAACCTTATTTCCTTGGAGAAAGATGTAGAAAGATGATGGGAAAGAAGCTTTCCCCGCCCTTCACATGAAAACAAGTGATTAGGGCTTTAAGGAACCACTTGGCAACCATAATAGGCATAACCGTCTGGAGGTGGACCCATGCCTGCAAAGGTAATGAACGCAAGAACCTGTGGCTGCTTATCCACCTGGGCAAAGCCAGGTAAAGACTGCTGTGTTGGGAAGTAGCCGTAATCCATGACAGCAGGACTAGAGTGCTGATGAGAGCCGGGACAAGGGGTGGTGGCCTGGGGCCGCCTCTAAGGAGACGCTGTTCATATAGACTGCCTGGAGGAACAATGGGGTCCCAACCGGAGTCTGTGTGGTGTGAACTAAAGGATGCCTAGGTGCTAAGGGAGGAGTGATGAATGGGCAGCTGGAGGATAGGCAGGGTCGGTATCAAGAAAGCTGCCAGCAGAGGAGCCCAACCCCTGTGTAATAAATCTATGTAAGATCCAAGAAAAGAAAGTCAGCTTTAGACATCGGCCAAGGCCAGAAAATTCTGTACCATCCTACAGCAGTACCAGCCAAGCAAGACCTTTCCTGCTCCTTGCATCTCCTCCCTCTCCCAGAGCAGCACGCACAAAAGGCAGCCTAGTGAGGAGGGGAGGAGGAAGATGCATACAGCGGAGAATCAGACAAAGTTCATCACCAGCCACTATTCCCCACTGCAGCTCCCGGCCTGATGCAGTCAAGGGCTGAGAGAGAGAAGTTTACATGTCATAAGAAATATGGAGTTTTGATCCAGTAGAAAGGAAATACCTGATGTTTCCAGAGGGAGAGGGGCTATCAGCAGTACCAAAGGTCCTAAGTAGACAGAAGGAGATGGGATCAATCCAATGTTTAAATGGGGGTGGGGGTGGGGGAACTGCCTCAGGAGAAGGGGCTGTTCGTCCACTGTAGCAAGGGATTGAGAGTGTAGATTGACCCCAGGAGTGTAGCTGGACTTTCAGGCAGTACCGAGCCTCGTTAGAAATGCATCATCTTGAATTCAGGGTAGAATCAGTCCACACAGTTGCAGTTTTCCTCTGGCCATGTTTGCTTGCTTGGAAATGGTAGAGTGAGCAGAGAGCTGGCTCTACATAAGGTTAGGATTTTGCCCGGAAAGTATGTTGGAGGAAGACCAGGACGTGCCCAAAAGGGTTCTATGACTCAGTTTTGAAGGAGAGCCCAAAGGCTTAGCACAAAGTGATAGGTGCACAATGAGCTCACATTCCGGAGTGAGGGCTAAGCCATCTGCACAGGACACACAACCGAGATATCAAAAACCCATTTTACAACCCTGAGCACATCAGCCACTTAAGGGATTAAAGATTGAGATGGAGGGCCGTAGAATCTATCCTGGGTGAGGAAGGAAGTGAAGACAGGAGGGGACGAAGGGAAATGTTAGCGCTAGGGCAGCAAAGGTCTTGATGAGTAGGAAGAATTCTGGGCGTGATTGTCACTATGGGCAGCCATCACAGACAACCCTAAAATGGGAGAAACAAATCTATCAACGCCATTCACTCCTACTTTCCCACCCATTCAACTCTTCCTTTCTGATTATCTGTTGTTCCGACCCTCTGGTCCCTGGTGTGTCCTGTTCATCATTCAGCAAACTACTAGAGCCGCAAACCCTCCCCCAGTTCTTGGCATTGCAGCCCCACTCATAGGGCTTCCCCCTCAAGTTTCGTTTCCTATTTTCTTTTGTCCTAGAAATTTCCACTTCTGGACCTGTGTGCTCAGTAATTTTTCAGAAGCTCAGAGGTCAGGACAGATGTGTAAGTTTCCCTGACTCCAGTTGGAGTACAGTTGGGTAAAATGTTATCTCTCTCATGTAAGAATTTTTCCCATGGGAGTTTCGGGAGTCAAGAAGGCTCCCAACTCCTGTAGACAGGGTGTTGGAAATAATGGAAAATCTTACAGCTACAGACCCTGTAGCACCATCCAGCTGAACTGGTAAAGAGGCTAGAGCTCAAGACCTGGAAAATGCCTGGGAACTGCAGCCAGGGCACTATCCTTAGAGCACAAGAGTCCCGAAGGAATAAAGCTAGACATTGTCAAGTTGTTTTGACTCTAGGCTGAACCCCATACAGTCAGTAGCTGCTCAGTGGAGGTGGAACCTGGGACTTGTGTGTTGTGCTATCTTGGTCAAGTACACATGGTGGGTAGAACCAGAAAAAAAAAAAAAAAGTACCTTGTGTTTTTCAACCTCTGTACTTTCTCAAACAGGTGTCTATTCTGCCTTCTGAGACAGAATCTCCTTAGGGAAATAGAGCCCTCACTAAATCTCCCATGATACGGCCTGGGCTGCTAAAGAGAGTGATTTTAACACTGGCACATGTATTCTCTGACTCTAAGTAAAAGAGGGACTCCAGCAGCAGTGCTCCGGAGCCAGCCCATCCTGGCTCTCAAGAGCTGACATGGAAATTTTCCAGAACTCTGAGAGCCAGTTGTTAGAGGCATATGTCATTTGAAAATAAGTTATATAAAATTAAAATTAAATCACATTAAAAACAAAGGTGATAAATACTCAAAACTCATCACTTGCTAATTATTTTACTGTATGGATTAATATCTTCACTCTGTAGGTTACATACCCCCAACTACATCTATGTGATAGAAACACTATGAAATAATGAGGTACTCCTGGGAATCTCCTCCTAACCCCAGTGACTTCACTTTGGTCGTTCCAAACAGGCCGTGGAGGTCAGCAAACACTGCAAGGCAATGCCCCACCCCTACCTCCCGGAGAGCTGATTGTTAAACCTTTACCAGCACATCGTACCTCCAGAGGCCCAGGAGGGTCAGTTGGAATAACCCCAGCTTCAGCCCACCCCAGGGGCCTGCAATTTTCCCTGTCTGGTGCGTGCCCCCTTCTCTGTGCAGTGAGAGGGCAATACTGCATTTACTCACTTGAAGGGCATCTGGGCCAGATGGTTTCCCTCAGACAGTAGTGCTGAGGAGCTGGCTGGGAAAATATTTTCCCAACTCTGCCTGGCTTCCTTTGAACAGGAATAAAACTGGTTCTCAGAAATGCAGCCGGTAGGTAAGTAAATAAGGCAGCTGTGCTGTGAGTTCCAGCTGAAATAAAGAAAACTTATGAGTCTGGTTTGCATAAAGAGAAAGCTTATGGATTCAGATTTTCCCCTCTTCCTGCCCTCTGGTCTCTCTTCTACAACAGGACCCCGTCTGTGCCTGCACTGCCCTCCCCGCTTCCCCTGGGATGTGATCAGCATCTGGTTGTTCGTTGGCTCTAGTACAGGATAAACTTGCAGCTTTCTGGACACTTGTTTCCAACGGTGGAGCTATTTATTTCTCTTTTCATAGTAGACATTGCCTAGCCTCCATGAGCCCTTTCAAGGGCCCATGTTCAAGGATCTGTTCTGAGTGGGAATAATCCCCCAGCCCTGAGTCCATGTGAAGTGAGGTCATTTCACTCGAGGCCCAAGAACAGAAGAAGGAGATGGGGAACCTAACAGGTTTAGGAATTCAGCTAGATTTCTGATATGCCCTGAGAATAGGTGATTCTCTTTCCTACCCCAAAATCTGATGGTGAGTTAATGACATGAAAGATGTACCGTGCACAGGTACTTCCTGTTGGTATATGCCATGGATGCTGCAGAAATAGCTCTATTTGAGTTTTCATTTATTCACATTATGTGTTAGAGTGTGGTGTGTATGTGTATGTATGTGTCAGGGTGTGGTTTATTGTGAACCAGATGCAAGTATATATATATCTGTGTAGATGGGCATGTGTGAGTGCCATTTTCTAGATGCCTGGGGGTTTAAATGTGTATGGAATTATGTATGAGTAGCTATGTATGTTTCTCTCTGTGTCTTTATATAGACAGATGTGATTGTGTGTGTGCAGGACTGAGCCTCGTGACTTCTGAAAACCTGGTCGAAATGCTGGGATAATGTCATCATCTTCTAAAAATAGAAGAGCTGAAATATTTTGAAGAAAGGATTGAACACACACACTCATACATACACTCCCAAGCACATTTCTGTTTTGAGATTCCCTATGTTCCCTTAAACCCTGTGTGTAATAGAGAAGCACCAAATATTTGCAGTTTTCTGTCACGATAAGGATTGTGGACTTCATCCAGGGACAGAATTTTATCACTCAGTTGTCAGGGAAAGGGTGCAGGAGGGGGCCCTGAAGGGACAGGTTTAGATGAATCAAGCCTAACCTTGCTTCTCTGCCACTGATGCCATCTGTCTTGAAAACACCTCGGCCTGCTTCCCACCGTTCAAAAGGAAGGAGCCCGTCTCTAGCTGCAGATCCATTTGGCACACAGGAGAGGGAACAGAGGGACAGTGGTCACCTTCCTTTTGAGGACAAGAAGACACAAAGAAGACGTGAGAGCCTGTTGTAGCGTCATGTGGTTAGAACCAACAGAAAACATGTACTTCTTTATGGGTTGTGAGCTATGGTGAAGGCTTTCTGAAGTGTTTGTGAAGTCTGTTCCAGGTGATCCTTAGAGGAGACTCGTAGTTCTCTGAGAGGAATTAGAATTAGAATCATGGAGGATTCTCACTCTGTCTCCCAGGCTGGAGTGCAGTGGGGCAATCTCGGCTCACTGCAATCTCTACCTCCTGGATTCAAGCAATTCTCCCACCTCAGCATCCCGAGTAGCTGGGACTACAGGCGTGCACCAACATACCCAGCTAATTTTTGTATTTTTAGTAGAGATGGGGTTTTGTCATCTTGACCAGGCTGATCTTGAACTCCTGACCTCAAGTGATCCACCTGGCTCGGTCTCCCAAAGCTTTTACATCAAAAGCTGGGATTACAGGTGTGAGCCACTGTGCCCGACTGATCTCTGGAAATTGTAAGAATATAATAACTTCTGTTTATTGGGCATTTATTATAATAGCATGGATCACCAGCTTTGTATGTATAAACTTATTTAATTTCCACAACAGTCATGTAAGGATGAATATTATCCTCATTCCACAGGTGAGAAAAATAGCACACAAAGTTGGAGACACTTGTTCGAGTCCACAAAGCTAGTAAATGATGAAATAATTGTTGAATTTCAAAATACAATAAAGCGTTTAAGTAGAATATTAAACATAGCTGAAAAGAAAATTAGTAAACTAGAAGAGAAACCTGAAGAAATTATTAAGACTAACAGTAAGAATATGTAAAGGCATAAAGCAATAATGGAGGATAGAATGATAAACTGAATAAACATCTAATCAGAATTCCAGAAGGAGAGAAGAGAGTAAATATTTGAAGAGAATTTCTCAGAGGAGAAACATGAGTCCATAGATAAGAGGATATAACATATACCAAGCAGAATAAACAAAACTAAATGCATTACTAGATAAAAGTCAGAAAACCCAAAACACAATAGAGTCAAAGAGATCTTATAACCAGTAAGACAGAAAAATCACCTGCAAATTAATGGCATGGAGATTTACAGTAGAATTCCAAATCACAATAATGGGAGCTCAAAGGAAGTGGAATAAAATTAAGAGAAAGAAAAAACAAACCTCTCAACCTGAAATTGTGTACCCAGAAAATCTGTTCTTCCTAAAAGAGGGTGAAATAGAGATATATTCACAACTCCAGTATTCCAGAGCTCATGCTTCTTCCTCTACATTTTACTGCTGCTACCAGTTCTCAGATAGTTTTTGATTTGAAGTTTTACAGTCAGTCATACCTCATTTCATTGCACTTTGCTTTATTGTACTTTTCAGATATGACTTTTTAAAAAACTTGAAGGTCTGTGACAACTCTGTCAAACAAATCTATCAGTGCCATTTTTCCAACAGCATGTGCCACTTCCTATCTCTGTGTCACATCTTGGTAATTCTCACAATATTTCAAACTTTTTTATTATTATTATACCTGTTATGGTGACCTGCGATCAGGGATCTCTGATACAACTACTGTAACTGTTTTGTGGTGTCATAAACCACACCCATGTAAGATGGGAAACCAAACTGATAAATGTGCGTGTTCTGACTGCTCTGACCAGCTTTTCCCTTTTCTCTTCTTCTCCTTAGGCCTCCCTATTCCCTAAGCCACACAACATTGAAATTAAGCCAATTAATAACCCTACAATAGCCTCTAAGAGTTCAAGTGAAAGAGTCATGTCTCTCACTTTACATCAAAAGCTAGAAATGATTAAGCTTAGTGAGGAAGGTATGTCCAAAGCTGAGACAGGCTGAAAGCTAGGCCTCTTGTGCCAAACAGCCAAGTTTTGAAAGCAAAGGAAAAGTTCTTGAAGAAAATTAACAGTGCTATTCCAGTGAAAGCACATGAATGATAAGAAAGAAAACAGCCTTACTGCTGATAAAGAGAAAGTTTTAGTGGTCTGGGTAGATCAAACCAGCCATAATACTCCCTTGAGCCAAAGCCTAATTCAGACCAAGGCCCTAACTCTCTTCAACCCCATGGAGGAAGAATAAGGGAGGTCAGGAAGCTGCAGGAGAAAAGTGTGAAGCTAGCAGAGGTTGATTCGTTAGGGTTGAGGAAAGAAGTCATCTCCATAACAAAAAAGTACAAGGTGCAGCAGCAAATGCTGATGTAGACACTGCAGCAAGTTGTTCAGAAGATCGAGCTAAGATAACTTATGAAGGTGACCACACTAAACAACAGAAGAAGATGCCATCCAAGACTTTCATAGCTAGAGAGGAGAAGTCAATGCCTGGCTTCTAAGCATCGAAGGACAGGCTGACTCTCATGTTGGGGCTAATGCAGCTGGTGGCTTTAAGTGCAGCCAATGCTCATTTATCATGAAAGGCTCTTTTTTTTTGTTTGTTTTGTTTTGTTTTGTTTTGACTGAGTTTCACTCTTGTTGCCAAGGCTGGAGTGCAATGGTGTGATCTCAGCTCACTGTAACCTCTGCCTCCCGGGTTTAAGCGATTCTCATGCCTCAGTCTCTCAAGTAGCTGGGATTACAGGCATGCACCACCATGCCTGGCTAATTTTGTATTTTTAGTAGAGATGGGGTTTCTCCATGTTGGTCAGGCTGGTTTCGAACTCCCTACCTCAGGTGATCCGCCTGCCTTGGCCTCCCAAAGTGCTGGGATTACAGGTGTGAGCCGCTGCGCCCGGGCTGGTTTTGAAAGTTCTAAGGAATTATGCAGCTAGGCTCAGAGGCTCACGCCTATAATCACAGCTCTTTGGGAAACAGAGATGGGAAAATCACTTGAGCCCAGGAGTTCAAGACCAGCCTGGGCAACAGAGCAAGACCCTGTCTCTTAAAAAAAAAAAAAATTAGCCAGGTGTGATGGTGTGTACCTGTAGTTGCAGCTATTCTGGAAGCTGAAGCAGGACGATTGGTTGGGACCAAGAGTTCAAGGCTGTAGTGAGCGACGCTCCAGCCTGGGCAGCAGAGTAAGACCCTATCTACTCTGTCTGTGCTCTATCAGTGGGACAACAGGGTGACAGCACATCTGTTTCCAATATGGTTGATGAACTATTTTAAGCCCACCATTGAGCCATTCTGTTCAGAAAAAAAGATTTATTTCAAAACATGCCTGCTCATTGACAATAAACCTGGCCACCCAAGAGCTCTGATGGAGATGCACAAGGAGATGAACGTTTTCATGTCTGCTAACAGGCATCCATTCTGCAGCCCAGGGATTAGGAATAATTTCAACTTTCAAGTCTTATTATGTAAGAAATACATTTTATAGGACTATAGCTGCCATAGCTAATGATTCCCCTAATGAATCTGGGCAAAGTAAGTTGAAAGCCTTCTGGAAGGGATTTACCATTCTAGATGCCATTAAGAACAATCGAGGTCAAAATATCAATAATAGGAATTTGGAAGTTTATTCTCCCCTCATGGATGACTTTCAGGGTTCAAGACTTCAGTGGAGGAAGTCATTGCAGATGTGGTGAGAATAGCAGGAGAGCTAGAAGGAGAGCCTGAAGATGGGACTGAACTGCTGAAATCTCATGATGAGAAGTTGCAGCTTCTGGATGAGCAAAGAAAGTGGCTTCTTAAGACAGAATCTAATCCTGGTGAAGATGCTGTGAACATTGTCCAAGTGACAATAAAAGATCTAGAATATTCCATAAACTTCGTTGATAAAGCAGTGGCAGAGTTTGAAGATTGACTCCAATTTTGAAACAAGTTCCACTCTAGGTAAAATGCTATCACACAGCATCACATGTTACAGAGAAATCTTTCATGAAAGGAAGAGTCAATCAATGTAGCAAACTTCGTTATCATCTTATTTTAAGAAACTGCCACAGCCACTTCAGTCTTCAGCAACCACCACCCTGATCAGTCAGCAGCCATCACCATGAAGCAAGACCCTCCACCAGCAAAAAGATTATGACTTGCTGAAGACTCAGATGCTCATTAGCAATAAAACACTTTTAAATTAAGGTGTGTACAATGTTTTTTAGACATAATGCATTGCACACTTAATGGACCCTATTATAGTATAGGCATAATTTTTACATGCACTGTGAAGCCAAAACATTCATGTGACTCACTTTACTGAGCTATTCACTGTTACAGTGGTCTGGAACCTAACCTGCAATATCTCCGAAGTATGCTTATATTACAATAATTCCCCTCCAGGAAATTCTTCTTGCTTCCTCTGTTTCCTCCTGCCTCCACTATTCCTTGTAAGCTCAGAGCATTTCTAGGAAAAATATGCCATTTTCATTGGCTTGTATTTAAGGGAGCTCCAGGGTCTAATTTTTTGGAAGTTCCCCTTCATAAAAGGCTCTGAGGAGTCAAAACAGCACTGCAGACTGTCACTGTACCCCACTGTCAGTCTACAGAGGACAGGGGTGGTAGGAGCAAGCACGGATCATACCATGGAGGCCCTCTAACCCTTTCTAGAAATCTTCCGTGCTCCCTTAGAGACCACGGCTTGGTAAACACTGCACCTTTGAATATCGTCTTATTAGAGTGAACAGAGCCTGCAGGCACCGCATTAATCACCTCCGTGTTCCCCTCAGGCCTGGGGGCTGGCGTCGTTTTGCCTTTCATTTGTCCCAAGGTCAGAAATTACTTTGCAGTTCAGTTGGCTCAATTCCCGTTTGGATTAGCACTAAGATCCCTTTTAACTAAAGGTTTTCTCCCCCTTGCAATGCACCAAACTCTCAGCTAAGACGGCTGGCCTCAGATCACACATTCCTCCTCCTCTCCCTCCCTTGAGAACTAACCCTGAAGGGTGATTGATTGACTTAACCTTTGTGGGTACAAATATGAAAGGCAGCTGCCTCTCTTCAGCTAACATTTGAACCAGTTTATGTTATTTCTCTCTGAGAGCTGGCATTTCTTGAAGGTCTTCTCTGACCCTCCTCCAAAACAGTGGTAAGGCCCTCTTCTTGGCAGAAAATGGGGGAAAATGCAGAAGGGAAAGGGGGGCCAAAGTGGAGAGGTTGCGAAGAGGGAGAAGGAGAGTGGTCAGCAGTGCTGGCATTCAGGAGACCAGAGGCACCCGGAGAAGAGCTGCTGAGTCCCTCCTAGAGTCTGTGCCTCAGCCGCCCCAGGGGTCCCCTTTCCTTCTTCCCTTTCTCCTCCCCACTCTGGGAGGGCCTATGCCTCTACTCTGCCCCCACCCTAGCATTCCCGGTCCTCTTCTTTTTCCTGGATCCCTGGACAAGAAAGGACTTTCCTCCTGGGGTCTAAGACTGCCATCTTGTCCCTCCTTCAAGCTTAATCAAGGTCTCTCAGGCATGGGTCCCTGCAAGTCCTACCCTTCTATCTTGTATTAGTTAAGATAGCACTAACTGCTATAACAAAGAAACCCAAAACTCTCTATGGCTCAAATATGATAGAAATCTATTTTTTGGCTGGGCATGGTGGTTCACGCCTGTAATCCCAGCACTTTGAGAGGCTGAGGTGGGAGGATCTCTTGAGCCCAGGAATTCAAGATGAGCCTGGGCAATATAGTGAGGAAAGAAGAAAGGAAGGGGAGGGGAGGTGGGAAGGGGAGGATTAGGGGACGGGAGGGAATACACTTATTTCTTGCTCACATAAAGTCCAAAATTGGTCTTCCTGACTAGCAAGCCCCTCTCCTCTGAACAGTGATCTGTATCTGGGTTCAATTCTATGGTTCCACCGTCTTCCTCCACTGGCTCCCAAAGTGGGAGGGGAAAATCACAAAGGACTGTGTGGGGGAGACTTAGGCACCAGGCCTGGAAGAGGCTGTGGCTTCTCCACACATTCCATGGCTGGAGCCCAGTCAAACGGCAACAAGGGAAGCTGGGAAGCTAGGGTGGCTGTTCCCAGGAGGAAGAGGAGCCAGTCTCTGCCCGCTCCTGCCCCTTTCTTACTTTCCTATTTTGCCTGTAGCATCTTCACCAGGTAACTGTTAGGGCTGGTTTTTCATTATGTGCTGAAGCTCAGCTGCTTCACTGATTTTTCTAGACAGGAACGCCCATTACGTGTTACCTTCACATCAGTTCTCAAGCATGATGGTGGCTCTGTCAGGCACTCCACTGAGAAGCATTTGCAGCCTCCCTGGGCCTTGAATGCCCGGACTGACTGACGCAGAGTAGGTGTGGCGGCAAGGGTATCATTTTTGGCCATGTCGCTCCAACAGCCTTTTGGGGGTTTATTTCCCCAGTGGCTATGTGGTCCCAGTGGTTGGGGCCATCAGCACAGAGACCCATCACTTTTTTTTTTTTCAAGTTGGAGTCTTGCTCTTGTCACCCAGGCTGGAGTGCAGTGGCACAATCTCAGCTCACCACAACCTCCACCTGAGGGCAGGACAGCAGCCAAAGCCCTGGGACAGAAGGCGGTGCAGGTGTTGTCAAAGTGACAAAGAAACTTGGCCCGGGGTCCCTTCTCCACACCCTGCCCTCCCTCAGTTCCACTGTAGCTGCAGCGCTGGAAGCTGAGTTCTGGTGCCAGGCACATGTGCGTGTGTGTGCCTGCTCACCTGCTCACACTCCCGTGGGGATCTTCATCACTGGCCCTGACCCCCTCTCCATTACACCAGATTGTCCACATCCCTTCCTGATGGCTAACAGGATGCAAATACATTCATATCCCTCCCCCAGGTATGTTTCTCTAAGGTAACAAAGTCCCTCAATTAATCCAGCCCTGAGGGAAAGGATAGGGCAAGATCTTCAAGTCCCTAAATCTGAAAAGGAAACAGATGGCCCAATACTGCAGTCCTTGGTGTTCATCAGAAAGACCTGGACAGACTGTTAAAATGACAGATTCCTGGGCTCCTATGCAGAACCACTCAATGCGAATCTCCAGAGGCAGAGTCTCCTTGGCTGCCTCAATGGCACCACAGGGAATCCAGATGCACACCAAAGTTTTGGGAACTACTGGCTTCAGAAGCCAGTTCTGTAGAGTCTGAAGAGACGCTGCAGAGAACCTGAGGTATCATAAATCCACAACATTAGCAATCGAAGTGGGGTTAGTAATGATCGCTAGCACTTACTAACCATTTCCGATGAACAGGTGCTATTCCTATGCCCTGTATGTGGCTTTTTACTTCTCACAGTAACCTTACGAGGTAGACACTGCTGTTGTCTTCGTTATACAGTTGAGGAAACAGAGGCACAGAGATGGTGTTCTAGGATCACATACCTAGTAAGTGGCAAAGCCTAGTTTGATCTCAGGGAGTCTTACTCCAGGCCAGGTACAGTGGCTCACGCCTGTAATCCCAGCACTCTGGGAGGCCGACGCAGGAGGATCACGAGAGATAGGGAGTTTGAGACTAGCCTAACCAACATGGAGAGATCCGTCTCTACTAAAAATTAAAAAAAAAAAAAATTAGCCAGGCATGGTAGCACATGCCTGTAATCCCAGCTACACAGGAGGCTGAGACAGGAGAATCGCTTGAACCCAGCAGGTGGAGGTTACAGTGAGCCGAGATCGCACCATTGCACTACAGCCTGGGCAACAAGAACGATACTCTGTCTCAAAAAAAAAAAAAGAAAAGAAAAGGAAGTCTTACTCCAAAGTCTCTGCTCTTCACCATTATGCCGTGCTGTCATCCTTTCTCCTCTTTTAATAGGTGTGAGGGTTGAAAGGGGGAGGTGGTCTAGAGAAGAGCTGAGAGGAGGACAGGAGAGCTGAGCTCGTCTTTCCCACCTATCACCAGTCCCCTCCACACTAACAGGAGGATAATGAAGGGGGTCAGAGAAGAGATTGTGAGAAAGAAAGGCCTCTACCATTTGCACTTCAGTCTGGTCACTGAGGCACTAACTTCCTGCGGGTGCCTCCATGCTTCCCAGGAATGGCAAAGTGTTCCCTTTGTCTGCATTCTTTCTCTTCATTAGCACCTGACAAGGTCCTACAGACCCTTCAAGTCTCCCTGGGAAGCCTTAGCTAACTCTTCACCCTAACAGAGTCTATCATGACTTTTGATCTTCTTTTGCAATAATAGGAGTTCACATCTTCCTCTAGTCATTGTTCCTTGAAATCAGGGATTCCACAACCTGTTTATCATTGTAGTCCCCATGCTTGGCACATAGAGGCACTCCATAACAGCTGTGGGAAAAAATAAATGAGGGAACAAAACATCTATTGAGCACATACCATGTGCCAGGCTCTACAAGGCCTTGTGGATCTTTGAAGATGTATGGACATAGTGCCTGCTCACAGGAATGTACAATCTTGTTAAGAGGAGCAGATGCACCCCCAAGAACAGTGAGACCTGGAGGCATCACTGGCCTCCCACGTCACTGTGGGTCAATCACTGCCCTGCTTCCTCTTTTCTTCCTGGTACAAAGGGTTTATAAATTCTCTGAGGGCAGTCCCTACAATTCTGTATTCTCTTGTCTATGTCTACATAGAGACATCTATTTCTACATAGAGACATACCAAAAGTATCCTGTGTACTTGTGGTTTGGAAAATGGAGGAGCCAGGAAGAAGGACCTGGAAAGGCCGCTTCTCGCTGGTACTGGGATAAAATGGTGGTTGCACAGCGAGCAGGAGAGGAAAAATGGCAAAGGCCCTGGGACCCTGGGGAAGAAATAAGAGGCTTCTCTGAGAACCAGCCTGGGAAGATGAAATGCTCCTAGGGGGTTGATTTGCACATCTTGTCACCAGTCAAAGGCTGCTTTCCATAGTCTTGTTATTTGAGGGGAGTGGGAGGGTGGAAGGGGCTGCCTCCCTATTGCTGCTCTCCTTAGCCACTTCTGTCTAGAGCCTAGAAACCCTAAGACCAGATCGTCAGCCCCAGCCTGCTGCTCAGGACTTGTTTAGGCCTTGCATACTAATTGGCTCCACGCTGGCACTCCAGGAACTTAATTGTGAGCCCATCACGACCTCTTCTGTCCTCAGATAGGAATGTGCACAGGCTTGTAGCAGAAACTGTGATTGCACAAGGGACAGGAGGTTGGAAGGTGGGGTGGGAAATCTTGGTTGCTAAGCTTTGCCTGAGTTGATGCAAGGTCATCTTCTGAAGGAAGAGATGAAGCAGCAAACTCAGGAAGCCCAGCAGGGCCACAGAGGTCAAGGAGGCAGAGGCATCCAGTGAATTTCCCTGGTGGAAAATCAGGCGTCAGGACACGGGCTGGAAAAGTTAATGGATCTCCCAGATCCTTGCTATTTTCTTTTTCTTCTGATTGCAGACACTTCCCAAATGACTTGTCCAGGCCTGGCCAGTCCCTCAGCAGAGCCTGGATAGAAGAGGTTAGATGGAGAGGTCAGCATTGCCAACAGGACCCTGGAGTCCCAAGGAACCCAATCTGCATTCTTTCCAGAATGAGTCAGAATAGGTTGCCACAGCAGGCAGCCATTCCAGGTGACCAGGAGCCACAGCACGCTCCTTGCATCCCCATCCTGGTCCTGTGCAGGAGGAATTTAAGGTGCTCAAGCCCAGTGCTCTGGGACTGTGCATCATCCCTTACCTGTTTGTTCCCCTCTGACTTCAGGCCCCAGGCCTGATAACTGACTTTTTTTTCTGCTTTGCTCTTGAGCCCCAGTTCTGTGGGTAACACCCACCATGGGCAGAACTGTCCAGACCCCAGGCACAATTAGTGCCTGAGGAATATCTTATAGTGTTATTACTCGGCTATTTCTTTTATATAATCCTTTATATATAATCATGTATTCGTTTATAGAATTACTGCCTGAAGTATAACTTGCTGCTTACTATATGTAGCTTATAGATATGATCATACTTAGTTCCATGCAATCTTTCTATATAATCGTACAGGTATTGTAGTCGGAGCTGTATTGACACATTTAGTGCTGATTTATATAATACTTCTATATAACCATATAGTAGTTTGTAGTAGGAAGAATGCCTAGAGCAGTCACAGAACAGAAGCAGTACATGGGAAAACAGCCAGACCAGGACAAGAACCAAAGACCCAGGCGGCGGCATCCCTGCCTGAAAGAGCATATGCTGTATGGCAGACTTGGAGCAAGAGCCTCTCCTCCTGATAAAGGAGTTGCAGTACCTGGCATCCAGTTCCTGTGGAAAGTAGGCCTCAGGCCTGAGATCCTGGAAATAACCGAGGGAGAAGAACCCCTCTGGTGTGCCCAGTCACAGCGGCTGTACACCCTGTCAGTCTTTTCTCACTTCTGTGCTAGCTCAAATCATCCTCCCATAAATATCTTAGTAGAAGAGCACAAGTCAGTCAGCTCCCACTGCATTGGCTTACAGTATCCTTCTATTAGAAATCCTTTGAAGTCTCCAGCCCCCAGATTAGAAGTGTTGCGCACGACACCTTTTGCACACAGCCCACCTCCTTGCCTCGGTGACCTAATGGGGGTGGACTTTTTTTCTGTACACATCCTTCTACTACTGTGCATGGCACGGCCCCCTACTGCGCACGGCCCACCTCTCTGCTCAGGTGACATATTGGGTGGCCCCCTTGCTTGAGACTCACATGATTGTGTATGCCCTATCACTATGCCTATAAATGATGACCTCATGACCCTTCCCCCTGCCTGTACCTAATAAATACAGATGCTTCTGCGCATTGGGGGCCTCACCAGTCTCCGCTCATAAGTGGCGTGGCCCCCCGAGTCTAGATGCTCTTCACCAGTTCTTCAGTGTCTTGACTCTTTACTTCTCGGATCCTGCACCTCAGCACAGCATAAGGGACACCCCATGACCCTGTGGGGCCCAACAGCCCTACACAGTTCCTTAACCCATGAGGATCTAGACCTCTCTATCAGTCTTATAGTGAAGGCTCCGTCCATTGAACCTGTTTCTGAAAGCTATTTCATCTCCTGGCCCTCCTGCTCTTGCCCAGGGATGGAAAATCTCAATTAGACATCCACGGTAGCCATTCTTAATTGATCACATCACTCTTTCCTATGTTTTCTGCTAAAGCAAGACTTAAAATCCCCCTGGACACAGAACTCCTGACAGCCACTACCAATCCATGACACCCAGCATAGGAACTGAATTCTATTTGCTGTCTCTGCTTTTTCCATTTGGACCCCTCCCAGGCCCTGCAGCTGGGACCTCTAGCAAGGACTGCTCTCATTTCCCCTGCCTCCTCTACCTTGCCCCATTTCATCAGGCTGTTCCCCAACTGTGGCGAGAAGCTCAAAGCTGTTAATTATGACTTAAATTCCTTTTTCCTTCTAATTTCAAAGACTTGCATTACTCTACCCATTTTAAGAAGAGGGAAATTTTGAGGAGCAAAGAAGGTACAGGACTCTTATTTGACTCTTAGTCCGAAATGGGGAAATCATCCCCTGATAGACTGAACCAAGTCCCAGAGTGTAACCAGAACCCCCAGCTACATCTGATTTCTTGCCTACTAGAAAAGCAAAGCACATAATCTCCATCTACCTTCGGGCAGTCCCAGTTTTCACTCAGACATAAACTCTCATTGCGCTCTGCTTTCCTGCTGCTTCCTGCTAAGTACAGAGACATCTATAAATACATGACTGTCCTTGCCCTAAATGGATCCAAAGCCCACATCCTGAGAACCCCCTGAGTGTGTGTGTCTTCGGGACACACTGACTTAATGCAGATCAAAGGCACTGGTTTCTTAAACCCTGTGTTTCAAAATTACCCACAAACTTGGTAACATATAGATTCCTAGGCCCCATCCAATTCAAACCAAGAATCTCCTGGATAAGGTCCTGAGACTCTGTGTATATAACTCCCTGGATCCATGGTCCTTAAAGTGTGATCCCTAGCCACAGCCACACCTGAGAACAACTTCTCAGGTGATTCTGATGCAATTCCAGTCTGAGAACTGCTGCCCTCCGTGGACCTGGGCAGATTCAAGTTTGGGAGCCATGGATCCAAGGGACCCTGTAGAATTCTGACTCCAGCTGCAGTCCCTTGGCCCCATCCAGTGCAGCCCAAATGGGAGGGAGCAAACCCTGGGACATCTTTAGTCTTCTCTAGGTGACTAGCTGTTGAAAGGAAAAGGCTGGAATAGACAACTTCTCCAAGGCTGTTGATATACCTGGCAGCAGTTTCTGCTGGCCGCCAGACAGCCAGCCAAGCAAAGGTCCTTCTGAAAGGCTCTATTCAAAGCTGTTAAATGAGCAAACACCACTGCTTTTTTCCTTTCCCCTGCACCTGGAGCTGTGACCAGAACTGTTGGCAGCTGCAGCTGTGGCCCCACAAAAGGGCTGGGGCAAAAGAAGATCAATCCTTACCTGCTGGAGAGCTAGGCCCCTGAGAAGGAGCTGGCCAGAGGGTTCAGAAGACGGCATGTCTCCCAGATACAGGACCAATTCCTCAGAGTGGGAAAACCCATCCCTCCTCTGCATCCCTAGCACAGTGCTCACATTCAGACAGTGCCTGGGCTGTAGGCTTTGCTGCACGCTCAGTAGATGGAGTCTCTGGGGGTCTCTCAGACTATAGAGGACAGGCGAACAGGCTGGCCACCCACAGACAATCCAAGATGGGAACCTATTATGCCCAGTTTGAGTCAAGGCACAGCAGGGTTGCTGTGGACCACTACAGTTGCAGATAGAGCAGAGATTTGAATCTGCCCTGTCCCTCAAGGTCCACATCGCATGTCCAGAGCAGAGCTCTGTGCCGCACTGGCCACTGCCCAGAGGGAATGACATAGTCGTGCATCCTGTCTCAGAGCTCTAGCAGTCTGAATCATGTCCCTAAGACAAGTACAAGTCTTGGTTTCTGGTTTCAGCTACAGTTTATTTATTTAATCTCCCATGCTCTGATTCACTTGGGAACCAGGAATCAACCCTCTGGTATTTTATGAAATCATAAGGCTTTTACTATGTCAAACTTGAAATCCAGATGGGCTGAAACCCTTCACCACTCTTGGTCCAGGAAACCATTCTTACCAGCCATATGTTTGGGTTGCCTTTGTGCCCCTTCCCAGATCGATAAAACAGAAAGATACCACCAACTTCACAATACCCTTCCATCACACTGCAGTCACTTAGCAACATTTAATTACCTACTTACTTTCTCCTTTAAATTGAGAAGCCAGTACGCAAGGCCACAAAGTGTTAGAAGTGGGGTCTGAGTCTGGACGTCCTGTCTCCCTACCCAGAACACCATGGTAATAAGTTGAATTGTGTGCCCCAGAAAGATGGCTTGAAGTCCTAGCCCCCTGCGAATGTGACCCTATTTGGAAATAGGGTCTTTGCACATGTAATCAGGTTAAGATGAAGTTCTACCGGATTAGGGTGTGGTGTCTATAAAGAAAAAAGAGGCGGGATTGGGTAGAAAGATACACAAAGAAGGCTATGCGAAGACAGAGGCAGAGGTTGGAGTGAGGCAGCCATGGGGTCAGAAACACCAAGGGTTGTTGGGAGCCACCTGACGCTAGGGAAAGTGAGGAAGGAGTCCTTCCTGAAAGCTCAGAGAAAGCGACCCTGCCCATGTTTTGATTTCAGACTTCTAGCCTCTAGAACAGTGAGAAAATAGACTTCTGCTTTAAATCACCCAGTTTGTGGTCATTTGGAGTGCAGTGGTGCCATCAAAGCTCACTGCAGCCTTGGAACTCCTGGGCTCAAGCGAACCTCCCACTTCAGCCTCCCAAAGCTCTGGGATTACAGGATGAACCACCACATGTGGTCAGAGTTTTAAGGCTTTTTGAACTCATTTTATAGATGTGAAAGCTGAGGATCAGGATCATTAAGGTGATTATCCTGTGATCTCATGACAAATAACTGGAAGAGCCAAGACTGAACCCAAATATTCTGACTCTTAAGCGAAGTTTCTTTCTCTTTAAATTTTTTATTGTGAAGTATAATAACACACATATAACAATGCACAAACACAAATGTATAGCTCAAGAAAAGCAGCACAACCTACATAAACACCATCTAGATCAAAGAATAGAATACTGCGGGCCTCCCAGGTTCCTGCTGCCAATCACTCTCCCTTTCCTCCTTTCCAAGCTAACCACTACCCCATGCCAGGCCAGTGATTGGAGCATGCATCCCAATTCAACCACTGTGACATTAAGAATCTTTGGGCCAGGAGCCGTGGCTCACGCCTGTAATCGCGGCACTTTGGGAAGCCAAGGTGGGCAGATCACAAGGTCAGGACATGAAAACCATCTGGCCAATATGGTGAAACCCTGTCTCTACTAAAATACAAAAAATTAGCCAGGTGTGGTGGCACATGCCTGTAGTCCCAGCTACTCGGGAGGCTGAGGCAGGGGAATCACTTGAACCCAGGAGGCAGAAGTTGCAGTGAGCCAAGATCGCGCCACTGCACTCCAGCCTGGTGACAGACCAAGACTCTGTCTCAAAAAAAAAGAATCATTGGAGGCAGCAGTAAAAAGATGGAAGCCTGTCTGTATATGTGCTGGGGGACCCCCCTGTGCTCCTTTCTCTAGGGCTCAGGATTTCCCTGAAGCTAAGGCTCTCTAGGGCTCTTTTCCATCACTTTTTTTAGAGACGTCAAAACAAAACACAACACACAACTCTTAACTGGTCTTGACGTTTTCAGCAGCATAAAAGCTGGGAGTGGCTGACACTTTTTTAAAAGAAGTTGAACCATAGACTTTTAACAAGAAGGGAGGGAGAAGGGGAGATCGGAAGGTAGACCCAAAGGCTGGGATCATGGGTGGTTAAGGAAACAAAGCAATAATTATCAGGTCCTCCAGAATAGCCTATCCACAACTTCCCCCTTCCTCCTACCAGAGACATCTCTGCAATACCGCAGGGGTCAGCAAGACCCACAGGAGTTTAGTCTAATCTTGCCTAGAGGCAGCTGCAAGCCACGTGGCTTCTTGTTGTGCCTTCCTGTCTGAGTTTGTGACCCCTTTCTTCACCAGGAGTCTACATGCCTGCTTTCAGTATCAGAGGATAGATAGGGCAGGAACCGGGAGAGTAAGAGAATAGGGAGTAGTCAGAAGGCTCCCGCCAGGAAATTGAGCCATCATTCCCTTGCCTGACTTCTGGAAAGTCCCTTAACGCCTCTGGTCTGCAGATCCTGCACTCTGAAGCAAGGGCAATGGGTCAAGTCCCTGTGGCAACACTGATGCAGACATGAGATGCTCCCCAGGCTCCCAGATGAAGAGAGACAAGCCGAAGGATCCTTTTGTAGTGGAGAGCTTCCAGCACACACCCGCCCGGGGCTGCCACAGGGGAGACTCAATGCAGCTACTTCTGCAGGTGCACCCACAAGACAGGAAAGTGAGGGGCTCTGGAAGGAGGACAGGAGCTAGGAGTGACAGCTCAACCAGCTGTCGGTTACAATCAATGCCACTCTCTATCTGCTGGCAGGCCTGCAGCGGCCAAGGCACTGGAAGAAGGCAGGACCATTAGAGGACTGGATGGAAGGACTCTCTGCTCAGTTGTCCTGTCTGTTTTCCTTGGGCCAGAATGGTTTAGATCCCCAGCCCATGGGAAAATTTATACTACGAGGGCTGTTTTCTGAAAAAAAGCCATGGCCTGAGTTCCAAGAAGACTGGCCTTATGGGCTAGGAATTGAAAGCTTTCCATTTAGTTCTGCTATCTGCTACTGAGAGTATGCTTAAGCAAGTCACTTCCATTCTAAGCCTCAGTTTCTGCATCTGACAATAATAACAATTTTTAGTTTAGCGAGCACATATTATGTGCTAGGTGATGAGCTACATGCTTAATATGCATTCTCTCTAATATCTGTCCTTTCTACCTCATGGAGATGCTGTGAGGATCAAATAAAAAATATATTTCCTCAAAAACAACAGAATGGCTCATGCCTGTAATCTCCACACTTTGGGAGGATGAGGAGGATGGATCACCTGAGGTCAGAAGTTCGAGACCAGCCTGGCCAACATGGTGAAACCTTTTCCCTACTAAAAATACAAAAATTAGCTGGACGTGGTGACACACGCCTGTAATCCCAGCTACTGGGGAGGCTGATGAAGGAGAGTCACTTGAATCCAGGAGGTGAAGGTTGCAGTGAGCCAAGATTGCACGATTCCACTGCAGCCTGTGCAACAGGAGCGAGACTGCATCTTCCCTCCAAAAAAAAACTTAACAGAACTTCCAAGGAACCAGCAATGGTATTCTGAGGTATACACCCCCAAATAATTGAAGCAAAATAAGCCACTCAAACAGACACTTGTTTATGGATGCTAAGCAACTCTATTCAAGTAGCCTAAAGGTAGAAATGACCCAAATGTCCGTCAATGGATGACTGTATAAACAAGCTGTAGTACATACAGGAATGGAATAGTGACACATGCTACAACCTGCATATGCCTTAAAGACACTATGCAAAGTAAAAGAAGCCAGGCACAGAATCCCATATCTTATGACTTCTTTTTATAAAATATTCAGAATAGGTAAATCCATAGAGACAGAATAATGATTGCCATAGAACCATGGGATTTACTTCTGGAGTTACCAAAAAAAACCAAAAAAACAAACAAACTTGAAAATAGAGAGTGTGGCTGGGTGCAATGGCTCACGTCTGTAATCCCAGCACTTTGGAAGGCCAAGGTGGGTGGATCACCTGAGATTGGGAGTTCAAGACCAGCCTGACCAACATGGAGAAACCCCATCTCTACAAATAAAAAAAGAAAATAGAGAGTGGTGGTGGCTGCACAACATTGGGATACACTAAATGACACTGGATGATTGTGCATTCTAAAATGGCTAATTGTATGCTATGTGGATTTCACCTCAATAAGAGATAGAAATGTCTACCTCTGTGGATGTCTTTGCACTGTTTAAAGTCATGGCTTAGGAGCATGCAGTTCCCACGGGAAGCACCCTCTGCAGGTTGTTTGGCTTTTTAGTTTTTGATTATTTACAAATAAATAAGTGCCAGTTAACTCATTCCTCTAAAATGAGAAGGAATGGGGGCAGCTTGCCTTAACTTTCCCACACAAGCATATTGCAGCCATGCTTCACTACATATGGTTGAATTCAGCCTCCTGGGTCAGTGTTGTTGCCAAACTGCACAGGCATATGTTACCCATGCATACACTGATGTGCCCACAGGCTGTGGTGCTCAGGAGCACACAGCGCCCACATGGAGCCCCTCTGCAGTAAGGAGATTTGCCTGAGAGCTCCTAATTGGCCCATCTCAGATAATAGGGGATTATCAGTGAAGATGATGAGTTTCTATTAGCACTTAGCCTCTTCATACACAGCAGTGCTTCATCAGGGCTCAGATAAAGGCGAGACAGGCTCCAGAGACAATAGCAAGCAGCAGGCCAGTGGGAGTGGGAGGCTGTGGAGGCAGCAGCCATCATGCATTATGCAGGCAGGATTTGCTTTGGCCTGGTTAATAGTGTACCACACTCCCTGGCTCCTCCTGCCTAGCTGATCTCCAAGCTGATCTCCTCTCCTGCCTCCCTTCAGGTGGGTCCCTGGAGAAGCAGGGCTAAGGAGGGGAGCCAGGGCCTGGTAGGGATAGATACGCACCACGGGGAGGAGGGGTGGCTGAATCATCGCTGCTTTCAGCACTCTGGAACATGTACCCAGGCCTCCTCCACTGATTGCACTGGGTTTTATACTTTACAAAAAGATCCCATCAGGGCTGAGCAGACAAGGCAGCGTGGTGCTGTTCCTGACTCATCAGGTAAAGGCTATTTTCTTAGACTGCCAAGGAGGAGGAGTCATCAGCTCTCCTACGTCCATCCCCCTGTCCCTCCTCGGGGCACAGAGGTCTAGCAGGCCTCTGGTCACCAACCTCTGGATCAGCTGCCTTGCTGCTTCTGTGATCACAGGCCCTAATGACCCCAGATAAATTGAACTAGGTGACCCCTTTGAATTGCAAAGCTGAAAGAGGAAGTGAGCACATGCCACTGAGCTCCTTTGCCCTGGGTTGGCACTGCAGTTTCCACACAAACTGCCAGAGGCCCTGCCAGCAGCACTCAAGGTTCCCTGTACTTGGTGGCCAAGCCCACTCGACTCCCGGATGCCATGGGCCTTAGGTGATGGCTTCTTCGTGTCTCCTTGCATGTCCCCCAGGCCTGGGAGGTACCGAGGCTTCATGAGAAGATGCTGGCAGCTGAGGACTGTGCCAAACTCGATGGCTGCCATGTGGTTGCCTCCATCATGGCATGGGCAGGAGCCTAGATGAGGTTTTGTGGGAAAGGAGAGGGAGCCAGGACAAGCCGGTCAAACTGCTTGCCCCATCGCCCGCCTCTACGCGTGTGAAAAGACACACACACACACTCATCTCTGTATACAGAATACAGAAGAGAGGAGAGGGCTTGTCAGAGGTGGCCCTCTGTAGTTGGAGTGGCAACCAGCTTAAAGCCAGGAGAGGGAAGACGATGGGAGGAAAAAAAAGAAAGAGGAGGAAGGAGGAGGGGGGAGGGAGGGGAAGTAAACATGAAAGAAACAAGAAAGAATAGGAACACAGTCTGACTTGTCTTTACTTATAGCCAGCTGGTGCTCCTTCCTGTCCCTTCCTCTATGTTACGTTAGAAGAGGGCCTCACACAGCAGAGAGGACACCAATTAAAGCATCAACTTTGCGCCTGCACCCCAGTCACTTCTTCCACTCACTTATAATGCTGGCTGATGATACTCCCACACATCTCTGAGCCTCCATGGGGCTCTCAGCCTAGGGTTGCAAACACAGGTCTCTAAGGATGACAGTATGACTAGGCAAGAACATCTCTCAGCTACTAACTTTTCAATTCTTTATTTCCTTCCAAATAATAGCACTTGTTCATGTCAAATCTCACTAATTGAACACGAGCTAATCTGCTCTCCTACAAATCCACAGTAGCCAGCTACAGACCAAGGCCTTTTTGACTTAGAGGACCGCCTCCTGCTCCCCGCTCCTTCCCACCCTCACTGCCTCCTCCTCGGCTCCCTTCCTAGTCATGCCTGCGGCTCTCTTCCCTCCTGATGAGGCAAGATGGTGTGTCTGGCAGCTGTCAACTCAACGCAGTTTATCAAACTGCTATCTACAATGTCCTAAGCATGGGTGCAGAGCTGGGGGAGCTGTTCCTTCAGTAGTATCAGTACAAACCAGGGCCAAGGTCAAAGAATTGGGCAAGAATATAGAAAGAAAAAAGGAGAAATAGGAAAAGTCCTCCTCTTGTGTACCCTCCAGGTTTGGTTTTCATGGAAACCTGGCTCTGGGGGACAGGCTTGTTGCAGTAGCAGGGGTGCAGCCTGCTATGACAGGTTCCAGTATAAAGCTGGATGCCACATGGAGACCCCAGGAACAGATCCATTGGAGAGGAGGCTTTCTGGGAGAGCTGTTTCAACTCACATTCCCAGGTGGGGACAGCTGACTCTTTCAGACAAGTATGGGTTGTGATGCAAGTCTCATGACAAATTCTGAGTGCCTAGGGGCCATTCCTTTCTGCCATTGGTGAGGAGGGAGGCTTGGCAGCAAGAGAGGCATGGATGGTGAAGGGCTGGCAGTGTCTGTGAGAAGCCCGGGAGAACCTCTCTGTATATTTCCCTGAGAGGGATCACTGACAACAGCTCCTGGTTGCCCTCAGGCAGCTTATACAGTCAAAAGAACCCTGACTTTGGTCCCAGTTTACTCCATTCTTTCATTTATTCATTTACCCCTTCATTCATTCATTTGCACTATATGCCAGGTGCTGGGCTTGCATTCAAATCTCAGTTCACCAAAGATTCAAATGATGAATTGATTTAAAAGATTGAAATAATGTAGGTGGAGGACCTACTCGAGCCTTAAAAAATATTCATTCCCTCTTCTAGTCTAGTTCTCCAGAAATAAGGCACCACCTCTTTTTTTTTTTTTTTAGATGGCATCTCACTCTGTCACCAGGCTGGAGTACAATGGCATGATCTCAGCTCACTGCAACCTCTGCCTCCTGGGTTCAAGCAATTCTCCTGCCTCAGCCTCCCAAGTAGCTGAGACTATAGGCACATGCCACCACGCCCAGCTAATTTTTGTATTTTTAGTAGAGACCAGGTTTCACCATGCTGGCCAGAATGATCTCCATCCCTTGATCTCATGATCCACCCGCCTCAGCCTCCTAAACTGCTGGGATTACAGGCGTGAGCCACCACTTCCAGCTAAAGTCACCTCCTTCTAATTCTACACCCCACACCTCAGTGATATCTTAAACCAGAACACATTTGCTCCTAGAAGATGCTGTTTTGTTGAAGCTGATGAAGTGGGGAGCTGGAGAAAGAGGGGCCAATGGAGAGACGGGCAGGTCTGAAAAAATGTAGCAGGCCAGATAGAAATGCCTTAAGGTGGTGAGGTTTGAGAACTTCTTGTGTGGCTGGCTGCTGCAGGCAGATGGGAGAGAAGCAAATTCTCCCACAGGGTGTGTTTCCCAAAGTGATTGGAAATTTAAGAAGTGGGAGATGGGGGAGGGAGTGAATCTTTCTGTATCTCGATTGAAGATCAAAACAATTTCTATTCTTGCAAATTCCCTTAGAAATACAGCCTCATCGGGATTGGGAAATAAATTTATTTCTTCACAAAGCTTACCAAGCAGCCTGGCTGGGAGCCATTTGGCAGTTTTCCCAGCAGGAAAGTTGTGGAAGAAGCAAAAGTGCAAGTTTTCCCAGCAGGAAAGTTGTGGAAGAAGCAAAAGAAGCTGCAGCAAAAGACACAGGAAAATGGGTATGTCAGTTCCTGCCCCGGGGAACCCTACAGCCAATGTGCTTTCCCAAGACACAAACAGATGGCTCTCTGAGCTCTCCCTCCGGTGGCTGAGGATCTAACCAGCCAAGGTGAATGGCCTAAAACTGTGCCGCTCAAGTTGGGACTGCTAGGGGTTCATAAAACCCCAGAGAAGCATGGTGAGTCTAGAGCACCATCTTTACTCAAGGAGCTTTGGGGAGGCAGGGAATTCTATTGAAATAAAAGTAAATATTTGGTAAAAATAAAATGCAAACTTTGCATGATTTGTTAACATCAAATGTGAGATTTTGTGTTCAGTGGGCTGTTTTAGATTATGCCCCTTGATCACCTGGAGGTACATGATCGTCCTTCTCTCCCTTTCTGTTTATTTCTTAAAGAAAAGTTTGAACTACTCCTCTTTTCTGAGCTACATATTCAAAGATTATTTTAGAGATCATCGTATCCATCCCTCACCTCTGGATAGCGTCCTCAAACCAGGCTACACACTAAAATTATCAATCAATCAATAAAAAGGGTGCCAGGCACCGTCTGCAGAGATTCTGACCTGGAGGGGAGCCTGGGTGTGGGTGTTTTCCAAAGCTCCCCTGGTGGTTCTGATGTGTGGCCAGAGCTAAGAACTATCCCTCCTTTATTTAGCTGGGTGTGGTGGTACATGCCTGTTGTCCTAGCTACTTGGGAGTCTGAGATGAAAGGATCACCTGAGCCTTGGAGGTTGAGGCTGTAGTGAGCCATGATCCCACTACTCCACTTCAGCCTGGGAGACAGAGTGAGACCCTTTCTCAGAGAGAGAGAGAGAGAGAGAGAGAGAGAGAGAGAGAGAGAGAGAGAGAAAGAGAACCATCCCTCTTAAATGGAGGGCTGTACTGTCAGAAGCTTAGAGGCTTAGGGTCTGCTAAATTCCTAGTTCTGTTTTGTCTCCCAAATGTCAGGTATGTCATCCCTTTTCTTTCCAAGCTACTACCACCTGCATTACTATTAAAATAATCTTCCCTTTGATTTTTTGATAGATTAGGACATAGGGTCCTTTCTACCCACCAATTAGTCTCTGGACAAACACCCAAGGTGAGCATTTTCTAAGCATCTACCATATGCCAGATATATGCTGATACTTACAACTGTTTCGAAACCACCCACTGAGATAGGTGTTAGTCACCCCCACTCCACACATAAGGAACCTGAGGACCAAAAAAATTAAGGAAATGTTCTAGATGTCTAGAATTCAAAACCATTCTGTCTGACTCAAAATCTGCTCCCTTTCCAAGACAACAATGATACATTGGCTTTCCTAAATAGATCCCTCTTTTTAAGAGGCTTTCTTTATTTTTAAAAATTGTCTAACTATTGCTTTACCACAAGGACTATACACAGGCAAGCAAACAATGGGAGAAACTAGAGTTAAAGAAATCTCACACATTACTAGGGGTTATTATTCTGGGTCTTCACTGAACTTCAGTGGAACTACAATCCAAGTTTTCAGATATTTGGATGGACACATGGGACATGTGACTGCTTCTCACCTTGAAGAAACGTCCCCACCCATCCCAGATAGGAGCTAACCTGTCTCCTTAGCTCAAGGAAATTCATAATGATGCTACTGCTTAAGTGGTATTCTTGGTCAACTCTTCCCCCAACTCCAAACTTGATTCTTAAACTGCTAGGACTCAAGACATCTCTTCTGGGTCAGCTCTTGAATGCTGACCTTTTCCATGACCCAGTGTGATATGGTCTGGCTCTGTGTCCCTACCCAAATCTTATTTTGAATTGTAGTTCCCATAATCCCCACGTGTTGTGGGAGGGAACTCATGGGAGGTGATTAAATCATAGGGGCGTTTCCCCCCTGCTGTTCTTGTGATAGTGAGTGAGTTCTCATGAGAGCTGATGATTTTATAAGGGGCTTCTCCCTCTTTACACAGGACTTCTCTCTCCTGCCACCAGGTGAAGAAGGACATGTTTGCTCCCTCTTCTGCCATGATTATAAGTTTCCTAAGGCCTTCACAGCCATGTGGAACTGTGAGTCAATTAAACTGTGAGTCTTTTCTTTATAAATTACCCAGTCTCTGGTATTTCTTCATAAGAGCATGAGAATGGACTAATATACCCTGTGTAAGTAAGATATTTTCCTATCTATCCCCTGAAGATCTTTATCCATAGCTGTAGAGAGTTCTGCACCAACTCTGCCCTCTCTCTTCCTCTACTTGGGGGGTTTGATGATTCCAGTCACCGAAAGTCCTACTCTACCCTTGGCTAGCTTCTCTCTGGTTTAAGTTACCCAAAATAGATCTACTAGACTTTAGTGAAGTCCAACTTCTTAACCTTTCATTTATCCAACTAAGGGTTAGAATGGGTGTACTACAGGCCAGAACTTGGCCAAGCACTGTGCTAACTTATGAAGGCACAATGACATTGCCTCTTTCCCACGGAGCTTCCAATCTATTAAAATAACCAAGAGTGGCTGCTGCTGAAGGGCCATCACATGGCAGTCTCTCTACTAGGAGCCTTTATTCTTTATCTCATTTTGTCTTCCCAACTGCTAACAAGGTTATGGTTATTGTTCCCATTTTATGAATGAGGACACTGAGTCTCAATGATGCTTAAGCAATTAACCCAAAGTCACAGAGATAGTAAGTGGTAGGGCTTGAATTTGAGTAAACAACTACATTCCAAGCCCAGGCTTTTTCCCCTACACTGGAAACTCTATATAACATAGGGTTAGAAACTCAGACTCTGGAAACAGCCAGACTTAAGTTTAGAATCCCAGCTCGGCTATTTAATTGCTATGCAATCTTGAACAAATTAATTAGCTTTTCTGAACTTGATTCCTCATCTGTAAAAGTAAGGCAAGATAATACCTATCTCAGGGTTGTGGTGAGAATCTCAGAAATGGTAGCTGGTATTTTAGCTAACTTAGAGCTAAACTATTTTAGAGTTAATATCTAGGTCTTGTATTTCAGAGTTAATATCTGGGCCTGTTCTACCCTGCAGTCATGTAATTTCCTTAATAACATCCTGGGAACTGGTCTGTCTTATGTTGGTTTCTTCCAACAGCCCCTCTGCACAGTCTGAGGGACACCATTAATTCTTGGCTCATTTGCAGAACAAACGTGAACATCACGTACAGAGTCACTGAACGGCCAAACCCTCCAGGATTCAGGTTTTAGGTTATCCCCTCTGCCTTTTTCTTTATTTAGGTATCTCTCCCAGAATGACCCCCCTTTCCAAACACACTCATACCTTCTAGAAAGTAGTCTTCTGGATCCATCATGCCATCATCATGTTAACAATATCAAGCATGCAATAAACACGCAGTAAACATAAGAGATGCTACCACTAAAAGAGAGAGATTGTTCTCTGTCTTCTTTTTAAACAGTTTATTGCTAAAAGGAAATTCTAAAGTTCTCAGGCATCTTCTAGAACTTGGAAGTTGAGGTCTTTCTCCTGTTGCAGTTCAAAGAAAACAAGTCTTTCTCCAGCTCCAACATCTTCATGGCTCTCACCCTTCTGGAAAGAGGAGACTCTCCATGATGAGGACTTCTAATGACCCTTTGGTGCCAAGGGAATAGGGAAAAACATCTCTCTTGGAAGCTTTGGGACACCATTGTTGGGTACCAATGTAGCCAAGACTTTCCATCAAAACATCAGACTAGGAAAAACACTCTCACTGGCATCAAGAGTTTTCAGGATGGGCCAAAAGCAGAGTCTGGATTGAATAATATTGCCATGGTCATCTTTCTGCTGACCTCTGTATATCCAATTCAAGAAATCTGGTTGAGTGGATTTTCAGTCTTACCCTCCTACCCTCCACCTTCCCTGAGTTATTGAGTATCAGGGGCTGGGTCATAAAAGCAAGGGTTTTTGAGTCCTGTGGGGGATGAGGAGGAAGGAATTGGTGGCCACAGGAATGTCACTGTCTCTTTGCTGGTGGGAACTTGAGTCAGAAGGGACTTCGTTTCTTCCAGACAGGGTGGGTCCAGCATCAGAGGCAATGAGCTTTGCCTAGTGATTGTGGCTTAACCTGTACTTTTCTGGGTAGGGAGGAAATAGCAGTGGCCTGAACCCCTGGAAAGTCTAAAGGTTTTCCTGGCCTGGTTGGTGGTGGTTTTTCCAACCAATATTGAGTACTGAAGACAGACAAACAGACTCTGTGGGCAGCCAAAAATCCAATTCCTCTCATAACCCTTTACTGATTGCCTACTAAGTGCTACGCACTGTGTGCCCAGCTGGGACAGGGGCTACGGAAATGCAGGGCATTGCCTGTCTCTTTAGTTTATTTGTAGCCTAGTGATGGCATAGTGCTGGCTAGACACCCCCTAGAAGGTACTGGTGTACCAAATGGACCTCCTTCACATGTGGACTCCCTTGGCGAGCAATCTGGTGGACATCAGTATCTCGTTCTTGGCTTCCCATGTTGAAGACAAGATCTGAGGGCCTAGATCCAGGAACCAGGCAAACAAAGCAGCAGTGGTCAAAATGGAGGTAAAAGCCTCCACTAAAGGTTAGAAAAAGGAACTTTCCAGAGGGTGGTTCCCTGGAACTCTGCCTCCTAACCTGGTCCCAATCATCCCTTCTATCCTTCCTTCATCCCCAATCATCCCTTCCAACCTTCCTTCATCCCAGGCCAGCCTTGAAACAGGATGGATAGCTAAAGACCTGGTGCACATCCCACCACTTTAGAAATGGCCAACGAACCCCATGGAGATACTGTCTTTTTGGTGGTGTCTGGCTGGGAAGAATCCAGTCACTATTTGGTCTCTTGACTCCACTTACTTTCTTTGTTAGTAAATATAGAATTAGTCAGCATGTTGAAATTTTAAAAAATAAACATCTGTATCCAATGGCGAATCTGTCCAGGTTATCTTGGCTCATTTAAAAGTGTTTCTCAGGCTCAGTTGCAAAGATCAGTGTCCTCCATTGAAAAGTGACTGCTTTCTGGACTCAAAAATGACTAGAAAGTTATCTGTGCATTATATATAAGCATTTTCACAGTAAGGCCATTCTGCTTCACCCATGAGGTCAGAGTTTGCTGCATTTAGACCTGCTTTATTATGAGCAGGCATTATACTGAGGCCTTCTCTCTGTCCCCAACACATAGGACCATGCCTGACATACAGCAGATGCTCAAATGTATTGAATGAAATGAAATATGTGTGGACTGAGGAAGAGAACCCCTGTACCCCTGCCCCCTCTCACCTTTACACTCCCCTGCCCCGATTCAAGAAGACTGGGCAACCGTAATTAACTGTGCTTCATCTTAGTTGAGGCCAGCCCTGACAGCAGCATAGTCATCACCCCCTCCACGCTGCCAATCCTCTGTGCTAGAGTTAGAGGAAAGCATGTAGGCTTTCAAGTCATGTAGACTAAGGTTCAAATCCTTGTTTTACCACTTACCAGCTAGTCACTTTATATCACTAAAACCTAATCCCTTGGCTGAATGCAGGGTCAAAAATTTTTTTAAATAATTTAATCCTGACAGAATGAGGTGTTACAACAGAGGCCGGTTGGAGCCACGGTCCTCACCGTGACCCGCGGTACCCAGCGTGAGCTTGCCAGCCAGAAGAATACAAAAAAGCAGAGGGACTCCGTCAAGGGGAAGCACCAACGTGATGGGCTTTCTGCTGCTGCTGCAAATAGAGACACTCAGGCATCAAGCGGCAGAAGCAGAAAAAGGCAGACGAGAAGGAGGAATCAAGTTGCTTAGTGGCTTCATGTCCAACCCTCCTGCCCTTCGCCCGTGTGCCTGGAGCCAGTCCCACCACGCTCGCGTTTCCTCCTGCAGTGCCCGCAGCTCCCAGCGCCCATGGCTTCCTCTTGCCCTGAGTCCACAGTGGGTCCCTTTTGTGCTTGCTCCCTCTCAGGTAGCCTCCTTTCCCCTGGCCACTCCCGGAGGCTGGGTGGCAGAAGGTTACCCCTTCTTAGTGTTTTTCTATTCCTATGGGGCTCACCCCGAAGTATTAAAAGTAGCTTTGAAAAAAAAAAAAAAACAAACTAATTCCATTGCAAAATAACTACTGTGACCATTAAATGAGATAACATAAATAAATCACTTAGTCTATAGTAGATGGTCAGAAACAGTTCATTCCTTTTTGAAATCTCTTCTTAAATTCTGAGAAGAGTGGATCCCTGGCAGGGCCTTTCTGACAGCCCACACGCTAAGTCAACAGCTCAAACCTATTGAAGAAACCAAAAGGGCCACCCGCCTCGACACTTCTAAAGTCTTCATATCCAAGTCATCTCAGGGTTTCTCAGTTGGTATTTTTTTTTTAAGATAAAGGTGTTTCTTTGATGTTGGCGTAAGCCGGTTAACATACTTGAGGAGAGAACATTTAGGAAACGTGAGTTTATCTAAGCTACCAAGAGTCTGTGTGATCCACATTATAATGGCCCTCAAAGGTTTTCTTCTAGCCCCTAAACTCCAAATTCAGATTCATATGTCCAACAGTCTGCATGTATCTCCGCTGGAATGGCTAACAGGTAGCTGTCACTTAGCATATCCAAAGCATAACTTTGGTTTTCTACCCACCTCAGTCCCATGCCACCTTTCCCATGTCAGGAAATGTTACCACCACCCACCCAGTTGCTCAGACTAAAATCCCAGGACTCATCCTCACCTTTTCCTAACTCCGCAAGACGTCATTTCCCTGTCTAAAATATAGGATCCACTCTTCCACCGCACCAGTCCAAGCTGCCATCACCTCTCCTTGAGGCTGGGCTGGAGCCTCCCTGCTTCCACCCTGGCCTCCCCTTCTCCACTCAGCAGCCCCTCCTACATGCTTTTAAAATGTATATTAGATCCCATGCAAATCAGATCCCATGGCTTTTCCGGCTTGAAATGTGTTTTGTTTGTTTGTTTGTTTGTTTGTTTTTGTTTTGCTCTTGGCATCAAGATGATCTTGTTGCAAAAACATGTTTTTTTTCAAACATTTAGAATAGGCCAGACACAGTGGCTCACACCTGTAATCCCAGCACTTTGGGAGGCCAACGTGGGTGGATCACCTGAAGTCAGGAGTTTGAGAGCAGTCTGACCAACATGGTGAAACATTGTCTCTACCAAGAATACAAAAAATTAGCCAGGCGTGGCGGCAAGTGCCTGTAGTTCCAGCTAGTATGGAGGCTGAAACAGGAGAATTGCTTGAACCTAGGAGGCAGAGGTTGCAGTGAGCCGAGATCGCCCCACTGCACTCCAGCCTGGACAACAGAGCAAGACTCCATCTCAAAAAACAAACAAACAAACAACAACAAAAAAGTCAAACCATTTCCATTGCCCAAAAGTCCCTTCATGGTATATAGCTCCTGCCCCGTTATCTGACCTTGTCCTCCCCTGGCTCAGGAACGCTATGGCTGTAAAATGGGTAGGACAGCGCTGATCTCTATCAACGGTGAGTCTCAGCTACGTGCCAGGTCAGGAGCCTCACGCACATCGCCTGATACAGTCCTTGCTACAAACCAGCAAGGTGTTATTAAGTCTGAAGCTGTTGTGAGCATTATTAAGTGGAAGTGGATGATGCTAGTGCATATGCAGTGATCAGCAAATGTTGGAGTCCCTGCCTTTCCTTTAGTTCTAGTGGTGGAGGTGGACAGGACTTGTAGCCCAGAAAAAGTCTACACTGCTTAGGGGTAGACTAGAACCACAGCCAGCTGTCCCTTGTCATGCACGCTCCTTTATCCACTAGCCTAATGACCTGCCTATAGGGGGAGCTGAGAAGGGTGAGTTCTGGCTCTCTGGGGGGGACATGTGGGTTGCTTAAAGAGTTAAGATGCCTCTTACCAAACCCTGGCCCTCCCCATCCCTGCATCTGCCTTTGTGGCTTTAATGAGGAATCCAGGCGCTTCACAAGAGGCTATACAAATAACTTCTAGGGCGCCACTAACTCATTCAGCAGAAAGAGACCCAGGGCTGCCAATGCTTCAGGGAAGATAAGTGAGTGGAAAAAAGGTAGTTTTTATAGTGTCAGGCGGACAGAAGGATTTGCGTGGTTCAGTGTGAGCTCCGCCCCTGCAGCAGAGCCGAAAAACCAGGATCCAGGCTCTTCAGCCCCTCTTCACAATATTTGATTAGGAATTTGGGGCGGGACCCTGGTCTGGCACAGACACGCACACTCTCAGTAGACTCTCACTCCTCTCTCTCTTCCTCTCTCTCTCACACATTCTCCAACCCAAGGAGGCCAGACAGAGGGACGTGGTCACTCTCTGAAAGGTTCAGCTCAAGGTAAGTATAGTCATTTTACTTCGGATTTGTCCCTTGCAATTTCTTATAAGAAATAAAGGCAAAGTAGTAGGGAATAGGGGAGAGGGCTAAGCAGGGAGGATTCATTCCTTCTTCTCCACATCTGGGCCATGACCCCAGGGGTGCTGGAGAGTGGCAAAGAGGGTGTGGAAGAGAAGGGTTCCAGCGCTTTATCTTTCTCTTAAAGATCCTTTATGGGTGCTGAGGGGACCTCCAATTCTCAGGCACGAAAAAGTAGGGAAGCCTCTTCCCTGCTACTCATAAATCCCACCATGCCGGGAATGTGGGCGTTTTGAAGGCTTTTCCAAGTCCTAAATGTCCCTGTAATCCTATAGAAGGGTTTGGTACATAAATACTATTATAGGAGAGGGGGGATGTTTTGTGTAGTGTGTGTGTGTGTGTGTGTGTGTGTGTGTGTGTGTGTTTGGAGTGGAAGGGAGAGAATAAAAAGAAGTATTGAGAGCTGGCCATGTCCAGGGAGCTGTGGATTGAAGTGGGGTCACAATCCAGGTGGGGAGATGACGTCTGGTTTGACCTTCTCCACTGATAGGAGGGAGAGCTTTCTCTAGAGTGGAGAAATGAAAGGAAAGCAGTAGCTCCTGAGTGAACTTCCCCCAACTCATAGAGTGGCAGTCCTGGAAACTTCGGCCTTACAGAAACTCTGAGCACAGGAGGGTCTCTAGCATTATGGGAAACAATTTAAGAGTAAGCAACCCTGAAATGACATTGCTAGGAGATGCGGTGAGGTAAGGAGAAGCATAAGCTCCCATCAAACCCTTCCAGCAGCCATGGCTCTCAGAAAAGGCTGAAGTGGGCAGGCTGCACAGCCCCTAGAAAGCTGAGTCTGAAGGGGAAGGTGGCTCTTGCTTGCCAAGGTACCCAGTCTGTAAGAAGGAAAAATGGAGACAGAAGCGCACTGTGCCAGCCCTCCAGACAGCCACCTTGGTCCTGCAGCAACCCAGGGCTGTGCATGGAAAAATGCTCTGTTGGCAGTGGGCCGCTCCATTCGTCTTCTCTCCTGGCCAGAGCCAGGGACCAGCCAGCGTGCCCAGGCAGTGGGCAGTTGGGTCTGCTTCTCCAAAACACTGTGGCTCTTTGTCTGAGGCCTGAGGCTGCCTATGGATGAGCCAGGGTGCCTGCTCCTCTGCAGCCTAGGAACTGATGGGATGAAGTGGGCCCACGGAAACTGTTTTGAGGGGACAGAGAGGTCTGGGATGGACAGTGGCCAGGAGGTGACTCTGTTGAGTATCACATTGGGGTCCTTCCCATCAGTTCACTGGATCTGATGATGTTGGCTTTTATACTCCTTCCTTTCTCCTGTTTACAGTTGCCAACTCCAGTAGGCCCAACAGCAATATGAGGACTGTATGGCCACAAAAGGTTCTAAGCTTTCTCTGTCCAAGAGTGACTCTCAGGAAGATGCCTACTGCCCACAGGAGTATGTCCGGCATTGGCTATAGGTATCCAGAGTAGGGTACACAGGCCACCCCAGTCTCTCACCTTCCATACCTTCAGCTTCCCTCTCAGATGACATCAGACCCCATATTTCCTCCACAGCCTGCCCTGTTCTTATCTCATTAGCATAACAGGCTCAAAAGCAACAGGCTACCAGCAATGTGGGGACCTAGACACAGAGCTCAGTCATCTAGGTGTCATTGCTGGGAGCAGGGGTAGGAGGGATAGGAGAGGAGAATGTCAGGGTCCCACGTCAAGCCACTTTCCCTTGAGCATGCACAAGAGTTTCCAATTTCTAGTTCTTCTTTTGGTGTCCCTCATTCATTTCTCTTGGCCCCATGTGGCTCTTGCATGATGCTCATGGTGGAGCATGAGGAGGGCTAACACCTCACTTGGCACCATGGAAGAGAGAAGCAGAGTAACACAGGCTCCACACACTGAGCACCTGCGTTAGAAGACAAGTGCCACACCAGCACCAGGGTCTCCAGTCTGCAAAGGATTTGTAACTGCTGCATGAAGGCCCTATCCCAGCCAAGTTGCATGTGTAGCCACAAACTGCTAACCAGTGAGTCTCCCCACTCAGCAGACTGTTACAGATGATGGTACTTTGGAGGGCAACCCGAGCCTTCTGGTGGCTGCAGAGGGACAATATTCCTCCCCAAACACCCAAGACCAGAAACTCCAAGCCTGCCCAAGAGACCAAAACATTTTCCAGAATTAGTTCAGCTCTTTCCCTTCGATGTTTCAAGCTGATTCTGGAGTTCTCCCATAGACATGGGAAGAGCCAGCGGGGCGCGGTTTCCTTGGACTCTTAGAAAAAATACTATTTCCCTGGAACATCCAAACTGGATTTGGGTTCAGGTCTAATAAGCATCCCACTACTGTCCCCACCACCACACCACAAACATGGGGACTGCTGTGGGCTTTTCAGCTTCCCCACAAGACTTTCAGGGTGCTAGAGGCTCCCATAGACCTGCCCCTCCAAAAAATGCACTTCTCCCCATTCAAAGACTCTCTTTCTTCTATGACCAGGGGAAAATGAACTTAGTTCACCCCAAATAGCTATTGTCCAGCTAGACCAAGTACAGAACCAGACTGGGAGGAGGCGTTGAAGAAGTGAGAGCAGGGCTCCCGCTCTCAGACATCTGACGCTGAAGTCAGCTCTGCAGAGCGCAAAGCCCAAGGCCTGCCTACTCTCCCTCACTGCCTGGAGAGTCTCACTCATGCTGGCTTGCTCTGTTCTCTCCTGCTTCTTGCAGAGACAAAATGCAGTGGACCTCCCTCCTGCTGCTGGCAGGGCTCTTCTGCCTGTCCCAGGCCCAGTATGACGACGACCCTCACTGGTGGTTCCAGTACCTCCGCAGCCAGCAGTCCACCTACTACGATCCCTATGAGCCTTACCCGTATGAGCCTTACGATCCTTACCCCTACGGGGTGGATGAAGGGCCAGCCTATGCCTACGGATCTCCATCCCCTCCAGATCCCCGCGACTGCCCCCAAGAGTGCGACTGCCCACCCAACTTTCCCACGGCCATGTACTGTGACAACCGCAACCTCAAGTACCTGCCCTTCGTTCCCTCCCGCATGAAGTACGTGTACTTCCAGAACAACCAGATCTCCTCCATCCAGGAAGGCGTCTTTGACAATGCCACGGGGCTGCTCTGGATTGCTCTCCATGGCAACCAGATCACCAGTGATAAGGTGGGCAGGAAGATCTTCTCCAAGCTGAAGCACCTGGAGAGGCTGTACCTGGACCACAACAACCTGACCCGGATGCCCGGTCCCCTGCCTCGATCCCTGAGAGAGCTCCATCTCGACCATAACCAGATCTCGCGGGTCCCCAACAATGCTCTTGAGGGGCTGGAGAACCTCACGGCCTTGTACCTCCAACACAACGAGATCCAGGAAGTGGGCAGTTCCATGAGGGGCCTCCGGTCGCTGATCTTGCTGGACCTGAGTTATAACCACCTTCGGAGGGTGCCCGATGGACTGCCCTCAGCTCTTGAGCAGCTGTACATGGAGCACAACAACGTCTTCACCGTCCCCGATAGCTACTTCCGGGGGGCGCCCAAGCTGCTGTATGTGCGGCTGTCCCATAACAGTCTAACTAACAATGGCCTGGCCTCCAACACCTTCAATTCCAGCAGCCTCCTTGAGCTAGACCTCTCCTACAACCAGCTGCAGAAGATCCCCCCCGTCAGCACCAACCTGGAGAACCTCTACCTCCAAGGCAATAGGATCAATGGTGAGACCTTGGCAAAGGGAGGCGGGGACTGGCTGTCTATTTCACTTGAAAGACACGATTCTGAGTGCTAGTGGCAATACAAAAGAAATAGAAGTAGGGGAACCAGACAGCACAAATGAAGCAACCTGACAACCAAGCCATACCCCTGTGCAAAAGAGAATACACTTATACTAAATAGCAGTGCTAAGACAATTCAGTGGGGAGTGGGTTGGTGCAGAAGAAGACTTTCCAGGAGAGGTAAGTTTCATTCCAGGTCTTGAGAGATAAGCGGGCACGGGTTGGAGGGATGCAGGATGAAGCCATTCTAGGGCAGAGACTTGCCCCAAAGGAGCCAGTCATTGTCACAGGTCACCTATAAATGTAGGGGACAGCTGGGAGATGCATGTGTCTGAGAGGAAGGGGTCATGTGTTGAGGAGCAATAAGAGACGAATTCGGAGAAGTTTAGGAGAGCATCGCTCATAGGGAGGGAGAATTAAGTTTAACTTCTAAAGTCTGTCTTGGGAGAATGGCGGGTTGCTAAGAAACCGTGCTCCCCATACCTACTCACCATCCCAGAAGAGGATGAGCGCTCTGTTTCCACTTGATCTGCTGCTGCGTTCATGGCCTGGTCTTGTGTTTTGGTGTTTATTTGTTTTTTAAACATAACGGTTGGTGGACACAAATGTGCAGCCTCTCAGAGCTGAACGCGGTACTTGTTCTGGTCAGTTCAGCTCTTCCTGGAGTACAAGGAGCCCCTGGGGCAGGGCTGAGATCGTTCCTAGGGTAACATGAGCCTGACCACCACCAAGCCTAGGACACGGGGCTTCCTGTTTCATAAGCACTTCCCTGCAATGCCCGAAGGAGCAAAAAGGCTGCCCCCCTGACTCTAAGAAACACTCATTTCAGATGGAGTTACCTAGCTGCTTTTCAGCTCCCTTTCGTCTTAGGATCTGGTGTTCAGAACGTGCTTACATTACCCCAGGACCTCTGATGTCTTCATCCCAGCTGGAAGGTACTGAGCCAGCACTTAACCTCCCTTCCTCTGTCAGCAAAGTCCTCTTCCATCTGGAGAAGGGAGAAATCATTAACGACCACTGGCAAAGGGCTTTGAAGTGGAGCCTGCTGAGATGGAACAGCACCATCAAAGCGCTGAGAGGGACGGAGTCGTCATTCTCTCCCTCTCATTCCTTTCTCTCCCTGTGCTCAGGGAACAGATCAGTCATTGAGCAAGATGTTAACAAGCTGGACAGCCCTCTGAGTAAGAGAGGTACCAGCCCCAGAGGGCAGTTTGGGAATCGACAGTCAGATGGGCAAGGCAAAGAGGCATCTGTCTGGTCCTTTAGTTTGAAGTGACTGACACCATCATGTACAGCCTAAACTCTTTTTTATTAAAACATCTCTTTCTTTGGGGTCTTCTTATTCCCAAGGTGGGGGTTGAGGGGGTCCTTTAAGACAGCTTGAAGATGTTGCATGCTGCAGACAGTTGACATTTCCTTGTGGCTGTCTATCATCCTACCACAGTTACCACTACTTACCTGCCACTCACGCTGAATCCAGGAGCAGTCCCATCAGAAATGTCACACTGTATGCTGTGCTTCATCCAAGTTTGACCCTGAAAATGCGACAGCAAAGAGCAGCTGTCATAGGAAAGAATCTATTAGCACCTACCCATACAGTCAGAGAAAGTTAGGGTGGGAAAGGCTTCATCACATCACCGTTCTGCCTTCATGCAGAACCACATCTGCCGCTCACATGGGAGGTGGACAACCTCTTCCAGACACTTGTCAGAAAATAAAATTAGTGCAGTTTCCCAGGGTTCTGCAAAAAAATTCTCCGTTCAGTCAAACAACCCCCAAATTTTCAGTGTCTACCCCCAAATCAATTCGTGTGCAATTTAAGTCCAAGCCCCATGACTAGGTATCATTTAGTCTCTCTCAGGCTTCTTTTTCAACAAAATAACACCAATACTTTATTTTCCTTAAATTAGTGAATTAATATGCCTAGTGTTTTGTCCAGGGCCTGGTGCAGAATTTAAAAACCAATGATAGCTATTACTGTCAGCCTTTCTTCTCATTGACACTTTGAAGTTGGCAGGCAGATTTTGTTGTTGTTTTGGGGAAAGAGACACAAAGAAGGTAAAGCCACCTCCCGAGGTACCCGAAACTATGCTGATTAGAACCCTGACCTACAGAACCTAGAGCCAGGCACCTCCAACTGAGAATGGTGAGGAATATCTCTCTGATGCAGCCTGCTAGCAGGAAAACAGCTCCCTAAGCTCAGCCCCATCTCCTACAGTAAACATCAGGCACATCCCCCTGCAAACCAGTCAGGGACTTGGGGATGGGGGATGGTGGAGCTGGGATTGAAACAACCTTCGGAGAGAGGAGTTATAAGAAGAACAGGAGCTCAGGGGAGCACAGGGGAATCAGACATGGTCCTCACCCCACCACTTCCCTCTTCCATCAGTATCTCCCTCAGTTTTTCCAGCCTGGCAAGAACACAGCTCGGAATGTGATTTGGAAGCTTTGAGATCCAGTGGAGCAGGGCGGGTACACCAGTAGGAATTTGGAAAGACTTATGTCAGTATTTAATTTGGGCTAGAAAAATGTCCTCCAGCGCCTCCACGCAGAAGCCTATCCTATTCATGGGCTTGGGGACGACAGATGGGGGCGCTCACAGTACCCAGTGTGTGGCTAGAATCCATACACACTGTGTAGCTAGCTCCCCACAAGTATGTCCCATTTTTACCTATCCACAGCTGGGATCCAGAATTTTAGCAGACAGTCTGAGGGCTCCAGGCTGGGAGAGAATCTATCACAGAGCCTGTATCTCCGTCCTAAATAGGGCTGGAAGTGATACTGAAGCTGAGGCACTTTGCTGCTTCTCCCTACCCCACTGCTCTGCTTGTACACAGATAACATAGACCCAGCCCCAGTCTAGGCTCTGCCCCCAGCCTGCCCACTCAGAGGCCATTTCATCTAGTCCTGGGGACCAGAAAGGAAACATCCAAAAGCATGCCAGGAATTCTACCCCACGAGGAGTGTTTTCCAAAGACACGTATTTCCCAGTTTCCCCGACTCTTCTCAGTATCTAATTTTCTTTGGGCCTAGATTTTCTGTCTTATGTTTACAGTACGAGTTAATTTGCTGCAACCTCACCTCATCTCATCTTTGTCAGTTCTTGAGACTGAAACCCACTGGAAATACTAATTTAAAAACACTTCTTTTCATCAGCCTCTTTAAGCTCTCCATATTGTCTTTCTTGGAACTGTCTTCTTCATACCCATAACCTCCCCCAAGGGAGCCCTCACAGTCACCCCTAAGAATAGAGTTAGAAAAGTCCCCCTCCTGCTCCTCCTGCCTGGCCCCAGACTGACGCACTGCTCCTGACCATGGCTGCAAGTTGAGGGATGCCTCTGGTACAACAGCAGCCAGACCCGGCTCTGGATCTACCTAAGTGTTACAGCTGCTAGGGATGTGTCCGTGCACAATCCTCCCCTCAAGACCCAGTGGGTCATGGACACATTCAAACCCCCTTTGCAGAGAATGACAGGAGGAGCAAGTTTCCTGAAAGCCTCACTCACCATGATAAAGACAGCCCTGCGAGGCTTCCGCAGCTCTCAGCGGTGACTTTTGCTGTCTCTGCTGGAGTTTAGCTGAGTTCTTGGCTTTTCCTTTCAAGTTACTGATGCAGTAGACTGGAGACAGAGTGGTTGATTTGTCAAGAGGACAACCAGAGGGAGAACAGGGTTAATGGCAAAGGAAGATTTGTGCTGAAACCGACCGACTATTGTCTCTATTAGAATTCTGTGGTTTAGGGGAAAATCTTAGGAGACTTTCTTCTGAGGTTTAAAGAAAAAGGAGTAGATTGTAATCATATTAAATGCAGGAGGCAGGGAAATTATTTATTTGACTTTTGAGGTTCATGGCAGCCCCAGTGCTCTATGGGTCCCCAGCCTCCTTTAAACTCAGAGCCTTGCTCACTGCTCTGGCAGGATTTACAATGGAGACGTGTAACCCCCTCAAAGCCCTGGCACACAAAGACACTTGTCTCTCGGCCCAGGCTTTCTCTCTTTAATTTCCTGCCACTTTTTCTATCTGCAAAGTAGCAGGAAATATTTAAGTCCTTCCATTTCCCCAGTCTTCTCTCTCACAGCGATTCAGCAAAGCCCTCCCTCTCCAAAAGCAGTCCAGTACTTCAAGGTGTCTATGGTTGGTCTTTGGCTACCCTCTGCTTCCCACTGCTGCCCACAGCCGCACTCCCACAACCCCCCGCCAAAAAAAAAAGGACATTCCTGGGCCTGCAGAGTAAAGTTCAATTTGGTGGTTAGGAGGTGAATTGCAGGTGTAGGCACAGTCCTCACTCTGTCCCTAGTTCTGCCCCTAATGGCGCCAGTAGGTATGACTTCATCCTGGAAAACATGGGCCCTCCGCCCCCAAGTTCCACCCCTTTAACTGAGCTGCTTCACAGAGGCTAGCCTCACTGTGTCCTCAGGCTCCTAACCTGGGCTTCTCCCCCGCCCACGCTCCTCTTGTCCCCACAGAGTTCTCCATCAGTAGCTTCTGCACCGTGGTGGACGTCGTGAACTTCTCCAAGCTGCAGGTGCTGCGCCTGGACGGGAACGAGATCAAGCGCAGCGCCATGCCTGCCGACGCGCCCCTCTGCCTGCGCCTGGCCAGCCTCATCGAGATCTGAGCAGCCCTGGCGCCAGGCACTGGGCGGAGAGCCCCCGTGGCATTTGGCTTGATGGTTTGGTTTGGCTTTTGCTGGAAGGTCCAGGATGGACCATGTGACAGAAGTCCACGGGCTCCCTCTGTAGTCTTCTTCCCTGTAGGCAGGGTTGGGGGTGGGATCAGGGACAGGCAGCCTTCTGCTGAGGACATAGGCAGAAGCTCACTCTTTTCCAGGGACAGAAGTGGTGGTAGATGGAAGGATCCCTGGATGTTCCAACCCATAAATCTCACTGCTCTTAAGTTCTTCCCAATGATCTGAAGTCATGGAACTTTAAAAGTTGCCTGGGCAATAGTATATAACTGTACGTTTCTAACAATCCCCGGCTGTCTGTGAGCAGCGCTTGACTGTTCGTGCGGTTACTCTGGGCTCCCATTCGTTGCTTCTCAAAATATACCTCTTGCCCAGATTTCTCTTCTGAAATCCCCTCACCCACTCCACTTCCCTCCACAGATGCCCCTTCTATGCCTGAAGCAGAGTCAGGAGACCCCAAGGCATGTGGGCATCTGCCCAGCGACCTGTGGAGACAACCCACACTTTTGTCTGAGGGTGAAAGGACACCAGGAATCACTTCTATACCTCCCTAATCTCACCCCAGGAAAACCCCCAGATTAGAGGTCACCAGCATGATAATATTCATGGCCTGATGTGGGAGGAGACAGCCAACCTCAGGCTTAGATCAATATATAGAGCTATATTTTAGCAGCTGGGTGGCTCTTTGAAGGTGGATAAGACTTCAGAAGAGGAAAGGCCAGACTTTGTTTATCGTCGGCATCTGCCATGGGCAAGAATGCCTCAAATTGGCTGAGCTGAGGGAGCAGCCCCAGTAGTTCCGTTCTGACCCAGCACTTTCCGCTTTCCAAACAGCACCCTGCCTGGGTCTTTATCCACAAAGGTAGAGTCCACATGGTTTTTAAAGCATGAGAAACAGTTTGTCCTCTCCATTTATCCAAGCAGGAAGGTTCTATATCCTGATGGTAGGAGAGACTCCAGCCAGCCCTGGACTTGCTAACCCAAAGAAGGAGGATGAGGTTAATGTATATCACCTGGTTTGTCTTAAGGCCATAGGTGAAAAGTACCAGCTCTGGCTGGGGTCCACGAAGACCAGGCCAGGTAGCCAAATCTCACCTGTGCTGGGCATAACACCCTCTGCTTTCACATGTCTGAGCTATATCCTCATTAGTGAAGATGGCTTTTGCTTTATAGTTTGGCTGGGGAGCACTCAATTCTTCCCATTTCAAAAGGCAATGTCGCCTGGGGCTGAGCCCCCTGCTCTTTGGGGCACTGTTGGGATGAAGCCATCTGGGCAGACAGGGGCAAAGACTGGTGGAGGAGAGTTAGCCCAGTCTGGGCTCTGCCCAGATGCCATCATATTCCTGATACTCTGTATGCTTTGAAGCACCTCCCCTGGGAAAGGAAGAGGGGATCCTTGGACTAGGTTCTTGGCTCTAGACCTGGAATCCACAAAAGCCAAACCAGCTCATTTCAACAAAGGAGCTCTGATGCGAGGGCAAGGCTGCCCACCCCTGGGCTCTTCAGAAAGCACCTGCATGTGAGCACCATCATGCCTCTGTAAAGGATCCTGATCACAGGAAAAGCATGAGTGGTGGCTAACCTGACCAATAAAGTTATTTTATGATTGCATCTGCAAGAGTGGAGTCATTTAAAGTAGACTGCAGGAGGGTTACTTTAGGAGGACCTAGTGAGGTCACAGGTCACATAGGCCGTGGACGGACGAGTCCTCTTTCTCGTCTATTCTGTTTGGGCAGATGAAGCTAAGCAGCAAAAAAAAAAAAAAAAAAAAAAAAGAAAGAAGAAAAAAAATAGTTCCCTGTATAAAAGCTCTAGTTAGCAAACTATGTTCTAGAAGTTCTTCTTTCGGTCTAACTTCAATTCTGTCTACACATTCCCTTCCATATGGTCCCCAAAAGATATCGAATACCAGGATTGTTTTTTTTTAACTCTTCCACCATCCTCTCTTGCCAATCCAGTAGTTCTGGATCAGGCTGGTCCTGGGTATTGTTGGCTTAACTGCTCCTGCCCTCTAGTGGAAACTGTGCAGATCTGTGGGCAGCCAAGCCTACCAAAGCCCATTGGCCCTGGAAGAGGAAAACAAGCCTTTAGCCCCGCATCTATTTTTTCATTCATCCTCTGCTCATATCTTGAAAGCCTTTAAGTGTCAGGTGTTGCGACAGGTGCTCAGTAAATGTCAGGTAAGTTAGGAGGGCAGGCTTGACTTGCGCTTTCAGAACAAGCCACTATTTTCTGATAGGGAACTAACAACTGATATTTATCGGGCACTAAATTCTGTACCAAGCATTCTTTAAATGTCACAACCCCATCTTAAGCCAAAGTAAACTAATTCTACTATAATTCTCTGATGTGAGAGTTAGGCAGAAATATGAGTGTGTGAAACTACCAGAAAGAAATCATAGCTCCAACCACAGTCCTCTCTTCAAGGAAAGCAGGTGAGGCCCCTCGGCCCTGTATCTCCAGGGAGATGCCATGTGGAGGAGACAGAGACATGGCACACAGGGAAGGAACTCTCCAACTCTAAGGAGGAATCCTCTGCCTCTCCGTTTTTGCTTCTTAGCAGCTCCCATGAGCACCCCAACCAAGACAGAGCAGGGAGAGGAATGGGAGTCAGCCCTGTGGCAAGGCTTCCCTTGTTTCTAAATCCAGTGCTTTCTAAGAAAGAGAGTAGCAAGAATAGACTGTCCCGGCCAGGCATGGTGGCTCAGGCCTGTAATTCCAGCACTTTGGGAGGCCGAGGCGAGCAGATCACATGAGGTCAAGAGCTCAAGACCAGCCTGACCAACATGGAGAAAACCATCTCTACTAAAAATACAAAATTAGCCAGTCATGGTGGTGCATACCTGTAATCCCAGCTACTTAGGAGGCTGAGGCAGGAAAATCGCTTGAACCGGGGAGGCGGAGGTTGTGGTGAGCCAAGATCGTACCACTGCACTCCAACCTGGGCAACAAGAGCAAAACTCCATCTCAAAAAAAAAAAAAAGACTGTCCCTCAGGCTCAGTTGAGTCTTTTTCTTTAAGCTACCATTTGATCAATCTTATTATATGCTAAGGGCTTTACCTATTTAGTATTCTTCACCATTCTATGTCAAGGGTACTATTACTTTCACTATTTTTCAGATGAGAAAACTGGAAACAAAGAGGCAGAGGTCACCCAGGAAGGACGCATCAAGGCCAGGATCTGACCCCGGCCATCTGCCTCCCCAGCCTGTCGATTTAGCGACAAGATTTCCACTATGCTGTCCTGAGGATCCTTGTATTCTTGGATGACTAGGTGTATGTGGGAGGCTTGTGGGTCATGGCCTATCATAAATGGAGAAAGATCATCTTACTTTTTTGGAGGTGGACCCAAATCCATTCTGGGAGCATTCACAGTTCCTTTATGAATTTCCAATCCAAAGTTCACTTTTCATCAGCACATGTTTATTGAGTGCCACTGAGCAGGAACTGGGGACACTGCAGAGAACAAAAGCAAACAGACCCTGCCCTTGGGGGGTTTGTCATCCAGTGCAGTGAAAATCGCACTGAGGGTCATGCAGTTCCAGACTGAGAAAGGGCTGTGAAGACAAGCGTAGGTCTACATGAAGATCATCAAGGAGCCTGGCCTAGATACTCTGAGGCACGAAGGGGGAGCATAGTAATCCAGACGAAGAGATGGAAGGGCCAGGCCAGGCAAACACAGCAGCATGCATACACACCGTAATGCACAAGGAAGCTTCTGAGACGCTAGACAGCGAAAACGGCTGCAGCGCAGAGAGAAAGGGAGAGTTTCAATTGATCATGTTGAAGCAGGAGGCAGGGGTCAACCACTTACTGCCTTTATTCTCTTATTTCAGACCCAGTTACCAAGAAACTTCACCAGCACCATCCCAAACCCCAAGTCCCAGGACCCGCCCTGTATTTATACGAAGTCTCACAGTTCTGCCTCTGTGTTCTGGCCACTAGTTCTGTGTTCTGGCCACTAGTTCTCTGTGTTCTGGCCACTAGTTCTCTGTGTTCTGGCCACTAGTGGGCAGCATCTCACCACGCACCACAAGCCTCTTCTGAAACCTTTAAACCTCATCCCATTTTCTCCCAACTTGCTTTTTTTTTTTTTAAACAAACAAACAAACAAAAAACAGGGTCTCACTCTCACCCAGGCTGGAGTGCAGTGGTGTGATCTCAGCCCACTGCAACCTCCACCTCCTGGGTTCAAACAATCCTCCTGCCTCGGCCTCCCAAGTAGCTGGGACTGCAGGCATGCGCCACCGTGCCTAATTTTTGTCTTTTTTGTAGACATGGGGTTTCATCACGTTGCCCAAGCTGGTCTCCAACTCCTGGACAGAAGCGATCCTCCAGCCTCAGCCTCCCGAAGTGCTGGGATTACAGGTGTGAGCCACCGTGCCTGGGCCCAACCTGCTCGGATCAGCCTCCCGACCCACTGAACACTGACCAAAAGTCAGGACACCAGGAGGCACCGTGTAACCAGGGGGTCTTCAGTTTTGCATGTTGTGAAGTGCTGTAGCACTCTGGTGAGGCCTGTGGGCCTCTGCTCAGAATGTTTTCAAAGGCATAAACAAATGTATAGGATTACAAAGGAAACCAATTATATTAAAATACGGTTACCAAAATATAAAACATATACATTTTTGATATAGTAATATATATGTATAGGGAGAAGACCCCATAAGTGCTGAGGCAGGAGCCAAAAACCTCAGCCTATTTCCATATAAATAATGTAGAAGAAAGTAACTAGAAATATAACTGTAGTAGTTATCAGTTATTCACATGTGATCTTAGTTATTCATAGGTGATCTTAATTCTTTTACTAATGCCTCTCAGGTCGGAAGGTGAACCTGGAGTGACATTGTGAAATGAATGACACTAAGGCAAGATGCTCTAAGCCCTCTGTCATGCCCGCATAAGGGCTGCTGGAGGGCGCCTTGTGAAAGCACCCGCTGTTTAGCCAGCTAGGGAAGAAGACGTCCAAAACAGCTGAGACATCTCCTACCCCAGAGGAGTTAGGAGAAAACTCCGCTTCTGCAAGCTCTTGCAGTAGGCCTGAGGGCTGTCAGGGAGACCCGCAGACATCGGGGGCTTAACTGTCTCTGTGTGATGCTGTGCTTCAGTGGTCACGTTTCATGTCTACTCTTATGTTCTGCTTCTGCACCTGGTTCCTTTTTTCTTAGAAAAGATAATCAGTAATAGTAATATAAATCTTAATGTTGTAGTTCTTTCTTGATAAGTTTGGAAAAAGTACTGATACATTATGCTCCTTACCTCACTTCGGGTGCCAGAAATTCCTGAGTCCCTACCTGAATGACACGTGACATACTTGACCCTATCACTGCCACACCCTATCTACCCTGCCCCCAGTCTCTGACCGAGACCACGCCCTTCCCACCCTGCCCCTAGATTTGCAACTTAATAAAAATGGGAGCATCGCAGCATTCGAGGCCACTGCTGGACTCCGAGCTTTGGTTGGCAGTGGACCCCTGAGCCCAAACTCTCTTCTCTCTATCTCTGTGTCTTGTGTCTTTTATTTCTACAGTTTCTCATCTCCACACCAGCAGAGATTAATGAGATGTTTCTTTTTTAATTCAATAAATAACAAGATATAGCAACAGGTCTAATTAATTATAGTCATTTCAAAGTATTGATGCATGTAAATGGCATATCAAACTATTTTAACAACTGTAATATGATATAAAAATATCTGTGGCCCGGCACAGTGGCTCACGCCTGTAATCCCAATACTTTGGGAGGCTGAGCCAGATGGATCACTTGAGGTCAGAAGTTTGAGACCAGCCCCGCCAATATGGTAAAACCATGTCTCCACTAAAAATACAAAAATTAGCTGGGCATGATGGCGCATGTCTGTAGTCCCAGCTACTTGGGTGGCTAAGGCAGGAGAATTGCTTGAACCCAGAAGGCAGAGGCTGTAGTGAGTCAAGATAGACCCACTGTACTCCAGCCTGGGAGAAAGAGCGAGACTCTGTCTCAAAAAAATAAAATAAAAAATAAAAACATCTGTGATTTCAGCTGGTGAAAAAGCCTCAGGTACTGCTAATAACGCTACGGTTTGTTACCTTCATAATTGGAAGGAATGGTACCTTTCAATTAGATGTATGAAAAACAAAGATAGGTTTTCTCATTTCTCTCTAAGTCAAGCCAGGGAAAGACGGGCAGAAATGTGGATCTTAGAAGGAAGGCACGAGAAACAGAAATATCATCGTCTTTTCTCTCTATGAACATAGCTCAATCGCTCAACAAATTTTTACCAAATGCAGACCTTGAGCTAGATAATGTGCCAGTAGTTGGTGCATTTAGTATATGAAAGATGAACATAAAGCTCTCAAGGTCCTTGCATTGGCATTTGATAGAAATAACAATAACTAACATTCATTTTGCCTTAACCACTTAAAAGACACCTAGTTCATTTGAGAACCCATGAGGTAGTTTGCTATAAGTGCCAATTAAGGCATAGGGCCAGATGCTCATCTTTTTTCCAAGGCTGGGGACTGATGAGGCGTGGGGTAGCTGGGAATGCTGCAGAGCAGCCCCAGGCGCCCTCACTGGCAGCCTGCAAAGCACTTGTTAGCTTTGTTTGTCAGCTCAGCCATTTATTCTGCTAAGCACCCAGATACAGGGTCCACAGTGGATGCATGTCATCGGGAGACAGTATCCTGTGTAGACCTTCTCCAATTCTCCCAGAAATTTCTCTGCCTCAAACAGACAGATGGGAGCTAGCAGACATGACTCCTGTTGCCAGCTGAGCCTCTGGGTACCTAGGCCACAAAGTTGTGCCTAAACGGAGCAAACACATTGCTCAATATTGTAGCTGCCCGAGCTTCCAGAGTAGCAAATGTTCCTGGAAACTAGGCCATGCCCTGGGGACAGAGCCCATATGTAGTGCAAGAAGAAATGACACAATAAACTGGACCTAATCCTCGCCTGGACCATGTGGTCCAGGGAGCAGAAGGGGGAAGTTGGTCCAGAAAGACTGGAATAGACAAAAAGACCGAGCAGACCCTGCCCAACCATGCTGGGCCCCAACAGAAACTGCAAACACTGAGATAAATGAGCTGTTTCCATCTATGTGTCCTGATTGTGAGCTACATGTAGGAGAGAAAGAACAAAATTACATTTGACCCACTTTAAGAAATAAAAAAATAAAAACAGGAGCCAGGTGCGGTGGCTCACACCTGTAATCCCAGAACTTTGGGAGGCCAAGGCGGGTGGATCACCTGAGATCAGGTGTTCAAGAACAGCCTGGCTGACATGGAGAAACCCCATCTCTACTAAAAATACAAATATTAGCTGGGTATGGTAGTGCATGCCTGTAATCCCAGGTACTCAGGAGGCTGAGGCAGGAGAATTGCTTGAACCCTGAAGGCAGAGGTTGCAGTAAGCCAAGATGGTGTCATTGCACTCCAGCCTGGGCAACAAGAGCAAAACTCTGTCTCAAAAAAAAAAAAAAGAAATAAAAACAGAAAATGGGTCAGAGTTCCAAGAGACAATAGGAAGACCTACCTACATAAGTAAGAGCACTGGAAATCAGAGGGATCAGTCTTGAGGCCACTTACAACCCACTAGAAGCAGAGAAGCAGCGCATGGTCCTCGCATTCTACCCAGATAATCCCCACATTTCTTCACAGGTGTTCATCAGAGCCATAAGTCTTAGTGAAATAGGACTAGGGTGACAGGCAGGGACACTATCAGAAGCATGCCATTGGTGCCAGGCTTAGCTGGTATCTAAGTCAGATACCAGGACTAACACTGGCAGTTTGCACAGGAAGGTGTGGGAAAGCTATTCCAAGGAAGGAGCCAGAAAACTCGAGTCCCAAAGTAGAAAGAGATATACACAGTCAAGGTGTATACACAGTCAAGGTGTCAGAGGCGTAAGTAGCTCCAAGCTCAGTAGCAAGGGTAAGCCAGGAGTAGAGGGGATGTCCTTAGGCAGCAGGGGAGTGGGCCCAGGACACTCTGATGGCTTGGTCCTGTGCTTTGGCCCAGTGCAAGTGTCAGGACACCCCTGACGGCTTGGTCCTGTGCTTTGGCCCAGTGCAGGTGTCAGGGGGTGTTTCCTGGCCCGTCGACTCTCAGCCCATCGACATCTTAACATTACAAAAAGCATCTCTCATTGGCTTCAGTTATCATGTTTTCTGAACCAAGAATTATGATACATTTTAATAAACACCTGTCTTCATGGGACCATAAAACAGAATAGTTTTAAACATTCATGTCCTAGAAGTCCAAGACATAATCATCAAGAGCCACTTGGGATCAGACCAGCAGCTAGAGGGAGGGGTGTGGCAGCCCCAGCTCTTACTTTGCCAGCGACAGAGACTGAAGTTTGCTGATTTAAACAGAAAGAGAATTCATTCATTTGTTCGTTTAAAGGGAGGTGGCATATCGGGTAGTTCTGGGAGGGCTCCAGACCAAGCTGGAAGGGCATACAACCAGAAACAATGCCCAAGGACCCAAGGTCATGCCCATAAAGACCCTCCCACCTCGCCCGGCACAGACGCTGGAGCTCCATTTATGAGACCCACTGCTGTTCCTGCCTATGGAATCTGGAGACCAGCGCCATCACTGCCGTGCCCTCACCAGAGTGGGTTCCACAGGGCCCTTGCTTTGTCACATCATTAACTTTCAATTCCAAGTCAAACTGGCAGAGCCAAGTCACGTGCTAGTGCCCTACCAGCAAGTGAGCCTGGGAAGTGAGTGTCTGGCAATCTCTTCTTCAATAATAGGGCATCTGTCTCACATAGTGGGGAACTTCCCAAAGTACATACAGGGCTCAGATGCCAAACAGCCAAACGAATAGAAGATTTTCATTTCAAGAAATTTGTGGAAGGGGTTTTGAGGTGTATTCATCTTTTTTTTTTCCTTGACACAGGATCTCGCTCTGTCACCCAGGCTGGAGTACAATGGTGCAATCGCAGCTCACTGCAGCGTTGACTTGCAGGCTCACACAATCCTTCCACCTCAGCCGCCCAAACAGCTAGGACTGTGAATGCCTGCCACCACACCTGGCTAACTAGGTTTTTAATTTTTGTAGAGACAGGGTCTTGCTATGTCGCCCAGACTGGTCTTAAACTCTTGAGCTCAAGCCATCTTTCTGCCTCAGCCTCCCAAAGGGCTGGGATTACAGATGTGAACCAGTGTCCCTGGCCTTGTATTCATCCATACTGCAGCCACCAAGACAGCTCTGTGGAACGGGGTAAGAGAGACACCAGCAGGGGTATAGAGTGTCCTTATATAAATTAGGACTGCCACATACAAACTCCTCCTTCCTCTTAATCCAGAAACATTTCATCCTGGTGAAAGCTAACACGGCTTTGAATCTGGTTTCAGATCCTCAGAACCCATTTCTATTTGTTCCTTAGGGCTGCTGTAACTAGGTGCCCACAAACTAAGTGGCTTAAAACAATGTTTAAGATGTATTGATTTTCTCAGAGTTCTGAAGGCTAGAAGTCCCAAGCCAAGGGCTGGCAGAGCCAAGCTTCTTCCACAGGCTCTAGGAATCCTTCCTTGCCTCTGTCAGCTTCCAGGGGCTCCTGGTGTGCCTTGGCTTGTGCTAGTATAACTCCAGTCTCCGACCGCCCACGACTTCACATGGCCACCTTCTCCCTGTCTCTCTGTGTCCCCTGCTTCTTATAAAGACACCAGTCATCAGATTTCAGGCCCACCCTCATTCATTAGGATCTCATCTTTTAAGTTATTTTTATTTTTAATTATTACAGACACATAATATTTGTACATATTTATCTTATGATCTCATCTTAACCTTTAATTGATTATAACTGCAAGACCTTGTTTCCAAATAAGTCATATTGTAAGGCTCTGGGTAGATGTGGATCCTGGAGGCACACTATTCAACGCACTGTACCGTCTCACAGGGACTTCCGTAAGGCAGAAAAAAGAGCTTCATCTAGGATGTCAGACAGAGGTTTCCAGGGCCTTGGGAACAGAATCCCAGCCAAGCACTAAGGCACAGGCACCTGAGACCCAGGCCTTGGTGTATGACACCCTGACAACAGCAGAAACAGCCCAAGGTAGGCATCGTATATTCACCAAACTAAACGACAGAGAAGAAGAAGGGACATCTATCTGGGTTGGTGTATACAGATGACAACTCACATGTATCCTTGTCTTTTCTTTCCTTTTCTTTTCTTTTCTTTTCTTTTCTGGTAGAGATGGGTTCTTGCCATGTTGATTAGGCTGGTCTCAAACTCCTGGCTTCAAGCCATCTTCCCATTTTGGCCTCCAAGGTGCTGGGGTTACAGGTGTGAGCCACCACGCCCAGCTCACATTTATCCTTGAATCTGTATCTTTCCTTTTTTTGTTAATTATGAAATGTTTAAAAACCTGCAATGAAGCACAGAAAGCAATATAACAAAGACCAACGTATTTACCATCCATTTGTTCACCAGAGTTAACAAATGCTAACATTCTGTCATATATACTTTAGATAAATGTTTAAGAAAACAAAACACTGGAACTATATTTTGAGTCTCCTTTTACCGCTTCCCATTCTTCTCCCTTCTTCTGCAGAGGTAAATTCTCTCCTGAGATTGGTATATTTCTATACTTATATTACATATTTATGTAGCCATAAACTAGAGAGTTGTTTGTGTCTTTAGATTTTACACGTGGCATCATACACTATGCATCACTCTGGTTTCTTCCCTGAACATTGTGTGTCTAAGATTTATCCATATTGATTCTCATAGTTCCAGTTCATTTATTCTAGCTCCTGTAAATTTATTTCTCTCTTCACCTTTTGGAGGACATTTAGATAGTTTTCCAATATTTTACTGTTAAAAACATAATTCAGTGAACATGTTTTGCTTGTCTTTGGGCTTGCATTGGAGAGTGTTTCTAGGATACACACCAGGGCTTCTCAACAGTGGCAGTTTTTGGCATTTGGTGCTGAATAATTCTTTGCTGGTGGGGTGGGGGGTGCTTGTGCATTGTAGGATGTTTACAGCATCCCTAGACTCTCTATCCACTGGATGCCAGTAGCACCCACCCTCTACCTACACCCCACTGAGAACAATCAAAAATGTCTTCAGAGTTGCCAAAGGTTCTCTGGAGGCCAAAATCACCACCAGCTAAAGACCACTGGCATATATGCCAAGAGGGAACTGCTGAGTCATGAAGTGTGACCAATTTACCTTTACTCGATACTGCAGACTGCCCTCCAAAGTGGTTGTACAAACGTACACTCGCACCATTGGTATATGAGGGTCCCTGTGTCTCTACATTTTCCCAATGCCAAATATTCCTTCAGACTTCAGAAATTTTGCCACATTGATAAGTGGGACTTGGTATTGCTTTTAATTTTAATTGGCATGTTCTGTCTTTTGTTTTCAAAGATAGTAGCAAGTACACTGATCTAATCCTTCCCAGAAGTTATCCTGAGCCTTTGTTGGCAATCCTCAAAAAAGGAGAGGAGCAGAGTCTGCTGGCCCAGCGCTGGGAGTCTGGAGCTGGGAGCTGGGAGCTGAGCATGCAGGAACAGAACTGGTTCTCCTGCCATCCCAGCCTAACACCCTCCACCAAGGAGGCAAGGAGGGGCAGCTCCTAAAGAAGGCACAGCCCTCTGTGCTGTGGGAAAAGATGAGCTGGCTAGGCATGGTGGCTCACGCCTGTAATCCCAGCAGTTTGGGAGTCTGAGGCAGGTGAATTACCTGAGGTCAGGAGTTTGAGATGAGCCTGGCCAACGCAGTGAAACCCATCTCTACTAAAAATACAAAAAATTAGCTGGGCATGGTGGCAGGCGCCTGTAATCCCAGCTACTAGGGAGGCTAAGGCAGTAGAATCGCTTGAACCCAGGAGGTGGAGGTTGTGGTGAGCTGAGATCCCGGCATTGCACTCTGGCCTGGGCAACAAGAGTGAAACTTCATCTTACACATGTACAAAAAAAGATGAGCTCCTTGCACTTTTTTGTTTGTTTGTTTGTTTAGACAAGGTCTCGCTCTGTTGCCCAGGTTGAAGTGCAGTGGCACAATCACGGCTGTCTGCAGCCTGGCTAATTTTTAAATTTTTTTGTAGAGACAGATTTTCCCTATGTTGCCCAAGCTCGTCTCGAACTCCTGGGGCTCAAGCAATCTTCTCGCTCTGCCTCCCAAAGTTCTGGGATTACAGGTGTGTGCACCACACCTGGCCACCTTGCATCTTTTCTAGGCTACCTAGCCTAAGGAGCAAATGCAGAGATTAGAGGGGTACACTAGCACTCTTCTTCCTCTCATGGAAGGGGGAAGAGAAAAGGCCCTTTTATCCCGGTATGGGAGAGGCAGGGATAATAGCACCCCCAATGTCCGATCCAGGGTCCACCCCAGAGTAGCAGCTGCAGCTATAATGGTTGTATTGTCATTTGTGAGCAGCGGTGAAGGCAGGTGTAGGCGAGAAAGCACCGGGAACAGGCACTGGGTGACTGTAGGTGAAGGGCAATATCGGGGTGAGCAGGAGAGAAGGCCGCAATGCATGCACTATCATCCCAAGCCCAGGACTCAAGGCATCACGAACACCGAAGGCAGCAGCAGGGACGGTTTGTAAGACTGCCAAGGACACAAGGGGAGAGGTAAGGGGCCAGCACTTGTGCTGGTTGGGGAGAGGCACATCTGCTGATCAGCTCCACTGTCACATCACCAGATGACCGTTTCATTGTTGGACAGAACTGGATGGGTTGAGGAGCCGTTGTTGTAAACCACAGTAGTGCCACACGTCAATGCTTCATGTGTTAGTTGAGCAACCTGGTTAGATTGTAAGTTTTTAAAGGTAGGGATCATATCATGATTCCTGCAAATACTCCCCAACAGTTAACACAGAGCTGCATTCATACGTTTTCATTGACATCTGTCGAATCATATTCTTTGGGGTCCAACGAAAAGAGTGGCATGGCAGGGATTTAATAACCCATTACACATCCACCCCTACCACACACACACACCTTTTCTTACCCAGAAAATGTAAAGTTCTTTCAATTCTATGACATTTATTTTCCTGACACAGCTATGCAGTAAGGGGACAGGCATGATGCACCCCACTTTACAGACAGGGTAACTGGGACCTAGCACGTTTAATTGACTTGTCCCCTTAAAGGCACAGGCTCAACACTGAACCCCAGGCTTACTGGCTCCCCATTGAACAGTATGCTGTCGCTGTGTGCCCCTTACCCTCCTCCCTGACCCTGCCATCAGGCACCACTGAAATGCCCCAGATGCATCACTGCTTTTGTTCTTAACAATGTAAAACATGAACCAAGCTCAGCAGGTGATAGACCTGGCCAGCCGCCAGGGGTCTATGAGCACTGAACAGCCAGTCTCCATGTTCACTGAAGACAATGTATATATCAGCACGTGGTATGTTTCCAGCAGGCAAGAGAATGCAGAAGGTTTGAGTCTCCAGATGACAAGAAAAGACTTCAGGAAAGGGGCTTGGGGAAAACATACAAGCACATCTTAGTGTTTGTTGATGTACATATATGGAGAGAACATTTATGGAGTGCTCTACCTAACAAAAGTAGAAAGTTAAATCCTGTTAAAAAGGGAGTTGTAAATCCTTTGGGTGCTGCTGTTCTAAAAATGTTTGAGAGGGGGAAATTTGAAGAAAAGACCTTGAGGAAAAGAGAAAATACCGTCTTGCCAAGAGATTTCTCCCTTAGTGAAAATCTAGGAGCTAAAGGGAGGAGCCAGCCCAGGGCTTTGAAACCATACTAAGTTTCATTCTGAGTCTTAAATTACTTTACTAACGACTTTAAATGTCCTTAGGATCTAATGCTATCCCCAGCACCTAAATCAAGAATGGCCAGCTGAGGTAAGATGTGAGAAAGAGATGCTCATTTCTTTGGAATTAATACCTAAAATAATATCACTATTTACCCAGGTACCGTGGCTCACTCCTGTAATCCCAGCACTTTGGGAGGCCGAGGTGGGTGGATCACGAGGTCAAGAGAACAAGACCATCCTGGCCAACACGGTGAAACCCTGTCTCTAATAAAAATACAAAAATTAGCTGGGTGTGGTGGTGTGCTCCTGTAGTCCCAGCTATTCGGGAGGCTGAGGCAGGAGAATCACCTGAACCCGGGAGGCGGAGGTTGCAGTGAGCCGAGATCGTGCCACTGCACTCCAGCCTGGGCAACAGAGCGAGACACCTTCAAAACAAACGAACAAACAAACAAAAATCACCATTTATGAGGCAATTACGTGCCGGGCATTTTGTCAGAATAATGCTAGGAGACAGGTGCCATTATTATCATGAGTATTTTTCACAGGAGAAAATTGAAGCTCAGAGAGGTTAAGTAACTGCTCAAAGTAACACAGCCAGAAAGTGGCAGAGGCTAGAGTCGAATCGTGGTTCCGTCTCTTGAGTCTTAATCTCTAAGCTACTGTGCCGAATTCTTTGAGTGTGTAGATGTGTGTGTGCTTCTGTGTCCTGGGGTGGAAGGACAACATTATTGAAGATGGGTTAATGAAGTTTACGATGTACGTGCTGGGGAGATGTATGCTGTCTCAGAGGCTGAGGCTGTCGCCCGTAGCCACAGTGCGATGGAGCTGGTGGTTAATCTGGCTTTAGAGGGTGGCCGATTGGCGATGGTAGACAGCGCTCAAGTAACTCGGCCATAGGAGGGCGCAAGCACACAGAGACACGAGAAGAAAAGGAAGAGAGCCTGAGCTCGAACTTGGGGAAATCAATGCCCAAAGCCTGCGGGACTCTGGAAGGAGGGCGGGCAAGGGTGCGCCCTCGAACCTCCAGATCGCTCAAGAAGCGCCGGGCGGGACCCTGCAGCGCTCAGGCTGCGGGGAGGACCTGGGAGGCTGGATGCCTTGGAGGCTTCAGGGACCTGGGGTCCTCCTGCGGCCGGTGGCGAGAAGGCGCAAGCCCAGCAGCCCCCCAGTCCCCCTTCTCTGAAGGGCCCCATTCTCCACCGCTGCCAGGGGGACTGGGCTACGAAGAGCAGTTTTTTTGTGAGCTTTTCCACTGATTTAAAACTGCAGGGTTGCTTCCCATTTACCCCCAGTGTTGATTTTAGGGCCTTTGAAACAAGTGCGACAGGAAAATAAATCTTCCAGGACTGGGAGAAAGCATAGGCCTTTCTGGGGGCAGCATCAAAGGGCTTGGGGATTTGCTGCCTGGTCCATGGCAGTGGAGTGACTTGCCAGCCCCGGCTTTGTACCCAAAAATGCCTCCACAGGGCCTCCTTGTTTTAGGTGAGTCTTTAATTGATTAGAGGACCTAGGAATAGGAGCAGAGGAGTTTGGGGTGAGAATGATAGTGCAAGCTAAAACTATTAGCATTCCGGAAGGGGTTAAAAGACCTCCTGATTGTCAGTTTGGTTTTGTTTTTAAGCTGTGGTGTCTGTGGATGGGCGGCCTGTGAGACTCCAGCTCTGCGACACTGCCGGACAGGTCAGTGTCATGGTGCAGCTCAGAGCTGGGAAAGGAAACAGCCTTTTAAAGATTTCCAAATAACCTTTGATTCCCTCAGTCAGTAACTGGGTCATTCGAAAGCCTCGTGAAGTGGACCCAGCCCTGCTGTTGGCCTCTCTCTTAGGGTGGGCAGGGGCCAGGGGTTGGGGGACAGGAAGCAGAGGAAGATACCTCCAAACTAATAAAACAGGGTTTGGCCCAGCTCTGCATAGCCAAGCAAGGGAGGGAGCAGGGTCAAGAACAGCTCTTCTCTTAAAGGATTTTCTGTTATTTACTCCCTGGTTTTTATGAAAAAAAGGTCAGCGATGCTTTGTCGTCATTTCCCAAAGTAAGTTAGTGATATAATCATTTTATTAAAGGCCAGCCAGTCAGACATTGAAGAAATTTGCTCAAGTAAAAGATGGAATGTACATCAGTAAGGGTTAATATTTCCCTTCCTGAGCTATGGTTTGACTCATTCGGACCAGCCCCATTCCCTGAAGCACAGATACATTTGTCAGAGCAGTACTAAGCTGGAGGGAGGAACTAATGGGCTTGTTCTATCCAAATTGTGAATGCTGGTTCTTGTCTCCAGGGCTGGGCACTTGGAGGAAATAACTAGGGAGTGTGGGATTTCCTCTCTGTGGTCCCCAGAAGAACCCCCTGCTTGCTGGGTCCTCGAGTCACTGAAGTCAGGCTGTGCCTTGTGAACTCTCAGGGGTACTTGATTTTGGCAAAGTGATAGTTAATGAACTTGCCTCTCTAGTATGTTCTAGGGTTCAGCACAGTCCAAGTTGTACTTTTTAGGCAGGTGAAAGTGCCCCCTTCACTTTCTGAGGTGCCATCGCATGACCATGTATGTTTATGAAGGCATTGGTTTTCCACTGGCCCCCAGAGCCTCATCTGAGCTAGAGCTTCCAAGTTGCTCACCTACTCTGGGACAGCAGATTAAGAGCTGAGGACAGATCTTATTTTTTAAACCTCAAGATGTTACAAGACCCGGTAGCCTTGATCTCCAAGGAACACGGGGCTGGTGGAGGCCATAGCATGGGAGCACCTCAGCTTGGAAAAACCAAGCTCTGTCCGTATTGTATTGCCTGTAGAAAACAAAAATCAGGCTGGGTGCGGTGGTTCACACTGTTTGGGAGGCTGAGGTGGGAGGATTACATGAAGCCAGGAGTTTGAGACCAGCCTGGGTAGTGTAGCAAGACATCATCTCTACAGAATAAAAAAATTAGCCTGGTGTGGTGGCACTGCCTGTAGTCCCAGCCAGTAGCCACTTGGGAGGCTGAAGCAGGAGGATGGCTTGAACCCAGGAGTTTGAGGCTGTAGTGAGCTATGATGGTGCCACTGTGCCCCAGCCTGAGCAACAGAGCAAGATCGTCTCTTGGAAAAAAAGATCAAAAAGAAAAATCAAAGAATACAATCACTTCTAGTACTGAATCTTCCTGAATGCCATGGTGGTACTTATAATTCAAGCTTCATTTCGTTGTATGAAGTGATCTTTAAAACACAAGCAGAGGAACATCTCAGTAAGCATAGTCATCCTTGCTGAAGTCAGAGCCTGAGGATAAGATGGAAGTCAGGTCCAAAGGCACAGTTACCAGGGAGCCTTATGGGGTGGAGCAGAAGAAGTTCAGTGCACCTACCTGCCCCAGGATGTCACTCAAATATCACTGCCCACCACTGGGCTCCTCGTAAGTGTTGGCTCTTCAAGCAGGATGCAGCTTCTTGAGCTGGGGTTTCATGCCCAGTGCCCAGTGTAGTGCCTGGCACATAGCAGGGCTTAATCTCATGGTTTTATAGAATGGATGACCCAGAGGAGGACCAGTGGTGAGGGCGCAACCAGAAGTTGTGGGCCTGCCCCTTAATAGACTTACAGTGTGGAGGGAAGACAAACCAGTTTCTGGAAGCTTATGAAGGAGCAAGCTAAGGGAAGGAGAGAGGCTCCAGCTCAGAGGTGCAGGCCGGCTGGGCCCGCAGGGAGCCCTCTCAGCAGGGTTTTGAAAGAAAAATACGAATTTTACTAGAAAAACTTTGTAAAAATGACTCTGAATTATCAAGGAAGAGTTAAATTGTTCCTTAGAACAATCTGTTTAAAAATCAAGGAAGCACATACATCATTTTCACTTTTAAAATGAAGGTTTTGGTGCTACATTTATAAGCTTCGGTTTGTTTGGAAATTATTATTCTGGCCTCCCAGCAATATTTTTCAATGAGATTTACTGTATTTATTAACTTTTGTGTTCTGGTTAGAAGAAAATACCCAATTAATTAATAAATAAGACCACGATCTAAAAATCTGTAGAAAACCAACTTCAAAAACTATGAAAGATATGCTGCTGGTAAGGTAAGTCAGGTATTTGTGTTTTTGTTTTCCTGTTACCCCATTTATAAATTAGTCTTTGTTTAAACTGCTAGCCAAGCTGGTCAAAGTGGTAGTTCTTTTTTACTCTCCCTCATCCTAGTATGATAAAATACATTTTAGGGGACTTGCTGTGATACCTGCCATGTTTCCTTATGGAGTAAGGAACACATACCTCTTCTAGGCAGTTGACATAGAGCCTTGAGGGTTAAGTGACTCCACTGACGTCGATTTCAGATGCCCGGAGAATCAGATGCCCGGAGAACACAGAGAGGCTGGAACTTGGGGATGTCGAGCTGGAGTGTGGGTTTCCCACAGAAATTGATGGGAGCAGAGAATGGCTCTAGAGGCTGAAGAAATCACTTCTTGAACCTTTGGCTTTTCTTGTTAGGGAGGGTAGGTGAGTCTATAAGATGTCAAAAGGAGTTTTTAACACTGGGCTTACAGTCTCAAGGGCAGATTGATCAGAGACAGATTGGAGACTTGAAAAAACATACCTTTGGCATAAGGGAAAAAGTATTGCTGAAATAGGAGTAGTTCACTGGAGAATTGCCAATAGAAGCTGAAAATTCTTCAGCCTTTTGACCCATAAGGTACTAAAAAAAAAAAAAAAAATTAAGTTGCAGTCAAACCAGAGGGATGTAGAATCCAGTCTTCTCTCTCTGCCCCACCCACCCTGATCAGAATCCTATGCAGCATCTATACCGCAGATCTGGCAAGCACATGCGGATTGCTTGGCCTCAGAATGCCTTTTTTTAAAGGGTGCATTCCAGTTGTCCTCATTGCATGTGTGCACTGCATTCATCAAATATATAAGATTTCTGGTCAGGCACTGAGCAAGAGGGTCGAATTTCTGTTTTACTTCTCAAGTTCCTCAGCCAGAATCTCACGAGATCTGGGGAGATGCCTTTTCAAAGTCCACTCAGAAGGCTTAGCGCTTGTGCTTGCCTTCCTTTTTCTCAGTAATGCAACCCCAGATGCCAGGGCATGGCCAAGGGTGCAGCCACCTGAGGGGGCAGCTACCTGAGGAGGGAGCTACCTGACGGGGGAGCTACCTGAGGGAGCAGCTACCTGAGGGGGGAGCTACCCGGGGTGGGGGACAGCTACCTGAAGGGGGCTGCCTTAATGCTGGTCTGTTTCATACTTTTTTCTTCAAGGCTCTCTAAGAACAGAGGGAGCATTCCATTAAAAGATCTTCAGAGCTGAGCCGTAGTCTACCTGACTGCGTTTCTGTGTTTATTTATTCAGCACAAAGTTGGCATGAAGAAAACTTAAGTCGTTCTTTTTCTTTTTAAAACTTTTTTTAGAGACAGGGGTCTTCCTATGTCACCCAGGCTGGTCTTGAACTCCTGGGCTCAAGTGATCCCCCGCCACAGCTTCCCAAGTAACTGTGACTATAGGCACGTGCTGCCAGACTTGGGTAAGTCATTCTTTTTCAACTTGCACTTACGGAAGCCTCACAAATGTGAGTGTCATTCTGAAATACCATATTGATTCCTGAGCATTTTAGCTGGTTGACTTTAATGTGATTAGTTGGTTGATTGGTGTCCCGTAATTGAAACAATGAAGAAAGTCCATTCAAATAAGTTACAGTTTTCTTTTATACCAAGAGAAAAAAGCCACAGATGGAGAATAATGTAGATATAAATAGTACTTAGTAAATAATCAGATTGTCTCAATTGAGTAATGAAAAACATGAATGGCATCGAGATTTGTCTTGTCATTGAGAAAATTATTTATACCTGAGGATGGCTGGCACCAAGAGACACACATTTTAAATAGGAAAGAGTAAATATTTTTCTACAAAAGAGTTGAGCGAAAGTTTTCAGTTAGCTGAATGTGGTGCTACAGGGAACTATAGGATGTTTGCTATAAAGAAATGCTAATCTGGAGACCAGCATCTGTCTGCCCACAACCAAATCCCCTCGTCTGCCACTGTGCCTTGAGTGTAGGTGATGTTCAGTGTTGTCTGTTGAGTGGCTGACCGTGGGAGAGCATTGGCAGCACAACCGTTGGTTTATTTATAATCAACTCTAATTTATTCCATCCTCTTCTCTATACCTTAAGGGTAGGGTGTGTGTGCCTATTCTCCAGTTCTTGTCTGTCCAAAGCACTGTACATGGAGGCCAAGGGTATTGGCAAGGATAAAGGAAGTAGGAGAAAACGAAGGAAGGAGGGAGGAAGAGAAGATATAGCCAGAATGAGGATGTATTAACTAGTGTCTGTAAGTGACATTGAGAAGCACGAGTTTTCCGAGTCGCTGATGACCGTGGCCTGACAAAGGTCCTCAACTCCATTTCTGATCTGGCCTTGAGTCTGATTAGCATTACTGTACACTGCTGTGCATAGTGTGGGCAGAGCGTGTGCACAGTGCAGATGGGATGAAATCGGCGTCGCTCAGAGCTATTGTGGTGAGAGGCAGGGCTGGATTCATAAAGAGAGGAGCTGTGTTCATAGACTGGGGTCTTGAGGTTCATAGTCCGGGTCTTGAGGATCAGTGTGGGTATGGTCTCAATTTTAGAAGAGTAGCTGAGTACCAAGAATTGAGAATAAGTTTGGGTTACACTCAGCTGAAGGCTAAAGTCCGTTTTATTTCTAGAACCCACCTGCTTTGAGCACATTTTCTATGTTAAGCTGCAAGTAGGTCTTGAGTGTCGATGAACATTTTGAACATGTTTGGCAGTGTTCAGGCCGTAGCTGGCCCTGAAAGCGGATGGACGGCTGCCACTCCTTGGCTTTGTGCTGGCTCCGCTTGGGTAAATAGCAGGATCGTTTCAAGGCTGCTGGCTCTTCCTCCTAGGACGAGTGAGTCTTCTGTCACCTGCCAGACCCTTTCCGGAAAAATGTGAAGGTGATCTTTTTACTGATGAGAATTCATTAAAAAATAACTTTTGGGGACTTTGCTTGGTTGCAGGATGAGTTTGACAAGCTGAGACCTCTCTGCTACACCAACACCAACATCTTCCTGCTCTGCTTTAGTGTTGAGAGCCCCTCATCTTTCCAGACTGTCAGTGAGAAATGGGTGCCAGAGATTCGGTGCCAGTGTCCCAAAGCCCCCATCATCCTAGTTGAAACGAAGTCGGATCTCAGAGAAGATGTCAAAGTCCTCATTGAGTTGGACAAATGCAAAGAAAAGCCAGTGCCTGAAGAGGTGGCTAAGCTGTGCGCCGAGGAAATCAAAGCCGAGTGTTCAGCCTTGACTCAAAAAAACCTCAAAGAGGTCTTTGATGCAGCCATTGTCGATGGCATTCAATACTCGGACACTCAGCAACAGCCAAAGAAGTCTAAAAGCAGGACTCCAGATAAAATGAAAAACCTCTCCAAGTCCTGGTGGAAGAAGTACTGCTGTTTCGTATGATGCTGGCAAGACACCCAGAAAGGCTATTTTCAGATGAAATTGATATTAGAAGCTATATTAGCTGAAACAACTCCTTTTACTGTGTAGAACCTGTATAGAGAGTGTGTGTATATGTATTATAGGAGGAGCTCTCAACTTATGCATTCTTTCTTGCTGTCAATTTTCTTGTTTGAACTTAGGGATGAGATACTTATGCAAGATATTTTTGAAGTAAATTAAACATTTTTCACGTCTCTGGAAATTTAGAGTTCTAGACCTCTGGGTTAATTGATATCTAATATGAAGAAGACACCTCAAATCTGGATGTCAAGAATGCAATTCTGCTACATGATAATGTACAGAACAAAAGGGAGGATGCTGTGGCTAACCCTCTCTTGATTAAGGGCTACTTAATGCACAGTGCATTACGTACACGGGTCAACCATGGTAGGAACAGTTCTTAGCTTTGAAACTCCATGCAAACCATACCTTTATTTTTTAAAGGAGCAAAACTCTGAGAAAAAAATGAGAGACCTCTGCCTACAAAACTCAGACCAGTCACTTTTGTCATTTGCTAATACCCAGTTTCTTGTGATTTAAAAACAACCAACAAAAAACATCCCATAACTATATTGCACTGTGTAGACAAAAAAGGAAACTTGCTTATGGGGAGTTTTCCTTCTTAGACCAGTTGTGTTGACACTCTGTGAACACAGAGTGCTGTGCAGAGGAAAGGACGTGTTAGTCAGTATTTCTCATGCTTTAGGGAGTGGTTCTTGTGGAGATCAGAATGTGACATTTGCTTTTGGTACTGTAACACATGCACCAAGCTGCCTCAATCCTAGGTGGCGAGGGCACCAGGGAGCACTTACCTGGATTGTTTTTAAACTTCCATATTCAAGCTGTTCCTTCGGCAGGGAGGTGAATACTTTTCAAAGGCCAACAGCAAATGTTTGTGGGACAGGAAACAGGTCATTTTTTCTTAAGTCAGCCAAGATGTACTTCTCTGCATGCACAGCCACGCGCACACATGCACGCAGACACTTAGGTCTGTGTGGCTGTATTTGTTGTTGATAACAGCAGCCTGACAGAGGTCAGACTCTTAACATAGTTAATGGGGAAAAGCATGGCCACAAAAACACATGCTAAGGAAGCTTGGCTTCCTCTTCTTGTTGACATTTTTGTGAACCAACATCTTTTTTATTCAGAGTATGCTTTTAGGTGTATCTTAATTTATATATTTTTGAGGACATCTTTAAACAAAAAATGAAATGAACATATCTTGAAACCTGTTAAAACAACCAGTTAAAGCCACAGATGGCTTCAGGGCAGTAGCAGCAGAGGCCAGTGGACTCTGAGGACTCCTGAGGGGCGGTGTGTGTGGTCGGCCAGGTGCATGCCAGGGCCATGGCCCCCACCCTCGGCTGCTTCCTGGGACGGTGAAATACATCCTTCAAGGTGGCAGCTTTTAGGGCTGAATCTTTGGAGAAAAAAGTGCCATCTCAGGAGAGTCGCTTTTACTCTGGTAGGAATGCCTTTGACATGCCGCAGGGCAGCCTGAACACACTGAGTTGCGGTGGGTGAGACGGAGCCACCAAAGTCACTTCCACAACTAATGAGGGAAATCTCTGTAAAGCCAGTTAGGTAGAAGAGTTTTATTTTTCTGTGGGTTTTGTGTTGTCTTTTTTACATTAAAAAGATATCCAGTTTGTGTTTTTCAATAGAAAAAGAAAAAGATCAGGTTATACTTTAGGTTAGGGGTTCCATTTATTCCTCTTAGTAAATAAAATTAACAAATTTCTTCGTTTAACAGAAGATTAATCTTTAAACAACTAAAATACATAGACTGTTAACTATTGATTAGTCAATGCATTGGAATTGATGTCAGTTGTTGTTTCCTGAAGCATTTAGTTACAACCTGAAGGAAGAAAATTATTTGTGGAAATGCTTAAAATAGACCTAATTGAATAGAGTCTCATCTTGCCCTGCTGGGCTTAGGCTGGACTCTGCCTGTCTGGTGTCCAGAGGTGTGGGAGGGAAGATGAGTATTTAAGTGGTAAGCGATTTGAAACATTATTTTTATATTGAAGTAAATGGCATGGAGTATAATGCAAATTCATTTTTAAGATAGAACACAAAACTTGAAAGAAGTTGTATGCATGCGACAGCATATGGGGCTGCAGTTGGTCACCCTGGAGGGGCCTTCCACACCTCCTGCCTATAGGCCTCGGGTGGAGAGTGTTTAGTGAAGAACGCCTGTGTGGCCCAGTTCTGAAAGCTTTATGCACAGTTGAATTTTAGCTGGGGTTGATAACAGGTTGGAGCACTTTGGGAGGCCGAGGTGGGTGGATCACCTGAGGTCAGGAGTTCAAGACCAGCCTGGCCATCATGGTGAAACCCTATCTTAGGAAAAACAAACAAACAAACAAAAAAAACCCCACAATTAGCTATCATGCACATGCAGTTATAATGATCAAAACATTTTCATGTGTAATTTATTCCTCAGATTATCTCTACTTTACAGATGAGCAAGCTTGAGGCTCAGTCACAGTTTACTCAAGATGACAGAGATAACAGTTAACAGTGATACATTTTACATCCTTGCCTCTTTATGGCAAGTGTAGGGCTCTGGTGAGAATAAGCCAAGTACCTCTGAAAATAAAAGCTCAGCAGCCTCCACTGTTACGCTGTAATGACCAACTAATTTTTCTTTTTTGTTGTTGTTGTTTTTATTTTTGTTCTTTGTGACCAACTAATTTAAAAGGAAAGGTTACTTGCAGCAGCTCACACCTGTAATCCCAGCACTTTGGGAGGCCAAGACAGGTGGATCCTTGAACTCAGGAATTCAAAACCGGCCTGGGTTACCTGACAAAACCCTGTTTCTTTAAAAAAAAAAAAAAGCCAAAAAAAAAAAAAAAAAGAGTACTCAGAGGTAAAATGGCGCATCTGCAACTTACTTTCAGATGATTCAGGGGAAAAATAGAAAATAAATGGAGCAACATGTCAACAATTGGTGAATCTAGGTAAAGCACACACATTATAATTATTATTTTTGTAGGTTTGTCATTTTTTCAAAGAAAATTGAAAAACAGATTTCTGGAGATTGAAGAGAAGTGTCGTGGGAGGGGACTTCTAAAGTGTCAGCAACAACTTCTTTCTTAGCTAAAGTGGTGGTTGCCTGTGTCCATTTTGTACTTATTTTTTTCTTTTTTGTTTTTCATAAGGGGATTTGCTCCTGTTGCCCAGGCTGGAGTGCAATGGTGTGCTCTTGGCTCACTG
>PVKP010008848.1:0-70790 GCA_004027715.1 Plecturocebus donacophilus
CTTTCTTTCATCCCACCGCCTCACTTGAGCAGTGGCTATGGTTCCCTCTTCCTTTCATCTCACTGCCTCACATCTTTTCAAGAACAGATAGTAATATTACCTCAAACTTCACCTTTTTTTTTTGCAGTCACTTTCTGTTGAGTGCAAGGGACATGGCAACTTGATTCAACAACAACTAATTCAAGGGTTGGCTTCTCTTAAGACTCATATTAATTAAAAGGATATCATTTATATAACAAGACTGGCCAATGTTTTTCTGTGGGGTAGATTAAAGAAAATATATTTTTAGAAAAATATATTTTAGTTAAATTCTTTTAATATTTAAAATGTACAGGATGAACTTCAAAGTCTTTTTAAATTTTTTATGTCAATTGAAAAAAGCTTTCCAGGGATCCCTTGTGCAGGCATATCTTTGGATGTACCCTGAAGGAATAGAATGAAGATTTAAATTTGTCATGCTGCTTATGAGTGGCAGAGTTAAATTTCTGTCACAGCATCTGTGTTTGGATAACTAAATCATGCCGCTTCTCTTAGAATGTTCTGGAATTTACACACACGGAGCAATAAAAATCACAAGGGTAATGTGTACAGCAACTCTTTTCATACTTTTTATCTTAATGAATTTCAAAACAATCCTGCTGAGATTGTTACTAAAGAGAAAACTGAGGTTCAAAGAGATTTAATAGGTACCAGTGCTGGGTGGAATCCCAGTGTTCTGATTTCAAACCATGGTTCTTTCTCTCCATCACTGTGCATGGCATATCTGGTCATTCTGAAAGTCATCAAATGGAGAAGGTAGAAGTGAAACCTCAGAGGTCTATTCTTACATATTAATCACTTCTCAAGGAAAACCCAGGAAGACAGTTTTCTTTGGTTAAATTATCATCTTACCACTTCAGTGTTCTGTAATGAGGACTGGAGCTGCTCTAAGTGGATCGGTCCCCATCTTCTTCCTGAGATGTAGATTCTGTTGAAGTTTACATTGAAGACAGTTTTTTTCTCCTCTGGACTTGTGAAAAGTAGATTAATTTCTTAACTCCTCCATAGGAGACATCATAAGTGTTACTTTTTTTGAATTGCCACAGCTAAGAATTCTCTTGATATTTAGCATAAATTTTTGGACTTCTAACCAAGTAAATAAAGTGCTGAAAGTTCATGCTAGGAAGAAGAATCTGATTTTGGGCAGAAGAGAAGCAAATAATCTCTTTTGTTTAGAACAGAATGTGTGGTTCCTCAAAAGTGGCTTGATTAGGGTACAGTTGCAAAGGAGCTGGTCTATTTCCTCTTCTCCATCCATCTGTTCATTCTGGGCTCTCCCCCCAACCCACTTCAGTCTACCAGTAACGTTCACCTTCCCAATTCCTGTGTTGTCACCATCCTTTATATGAGAGTAAAATAGAAATAGATAAGTATTTGGTAGATAAAACCATGAATCTATTTTGTTCACTACTGAATTCATTATTTTGTGAAAATGTGGAACCTTACACTCAGTGAATGTATGAACAAAATCCCAATAAGGAGTTATTAAATTTAGCTCTAACTCCTGGAATAATGGGCATTTAAATGAAAAGAAAATAATGTAACTCTCCCTTTCTCAAAGGAATCTCTTGAGGTGATATTTAATGTGGTGAAGGCAGAAGTCAAGGAGTAAAGGAGGTAAAAGTAATGTGGGAAGGAAGAGAGGCTTTCTATTTATTCCCTAAATTACAATTTCTAGGTCCCTGACAGTGCCTTATATGCAGAGGGTCAAATGAGACATTCATGAATAATTCCCTTATGTTCATAAAATGGCTTAAATCTTTAACTACTTTCACCAACATTGATACAGAACTGCTGAGAGACAACTGTTGTTATTCTAGGTGAGGAAACAGAGGTGCCTTCAAATCCTCTCAAGGCAAAATGGGGGTGCCTTTATGTAATTCCCAGCCCTCCCAAGGAACATTCCCCAGGAGAATTAGGCATGCCAGAATTAAAAAGTAAGATATTTGTCTTTTATTTTTAACAGAATCTAGATGAGTCAGGACACATAATAAGCATATTCTCAAATATATATATATATAAATACAAGTACAAGCAAATCAATTGTGATAAAATTTCCAGTCTCTATCATGAAATCAAAACAAAGGAGTGTCCTTAAAAATCTCAGTGCTAGTTGCAGAGTAAAATGTTGAGTGTATATCCAATAAGTTCTTTAACAAAAACATGACACAAATACATCAGGCAATTGATAAGGCAAACAAAATCTCATTACAGAAGATGCTAAGTAAATATAATTATTTATCATTTTTCCAACACCATCTATCAGACTAAGAAACTTTCAGCCCATCTACAAAGCTTTTATCATCTTTTTTTGTCAAAAATAAACATGAGACCAAATTTCAATTTGATTACACTAAAACCACCCAATTGCCATAAAATATATAGCAACTCATAATATGAAATTTTAACATAAATATTTAATCTGTATGTTATAAAATAAAAGCTAGAGTCACAGTTCTGTACATCAGAAAGTTTACATTGTAAATATTGCAGATGAATGTGCCACAGAGGAAGTTCATTATGAGACATTTTGTATAATGGAATGGATATGGCAAGAATGGGTATGGTAGTGGTTGTAATCAAGGTTGTTAGCCAGAACTGGGGTCTCATCTGAAGACACAGCTGGAGAAGGAGCCACTTATGTGACCACATGGCTGATGGTAAAAATCATTTCCTCATGGACTGTTTACCCTTCCTTCCTGGCTCTTGGCCAGAGGCTCTCTTCAGTTCTTTGCCAGGGAGGGTCTCTCCAACATGGCAGGTTGTTTCATCAAAGCATGCAAACTAAGAAGGCAACAGAGAGAATCTTCTAACAAGATAGAAGTTATGAGACTTTATCATCTAATCATGGAAACAATATTCCATTCCCCTTTCCGTATTAGGCTGGTCATACAAAGAAGCAAATCACAGGGCCAGTTGATACTCTAGGGTGGGAGACTACAGAAGATTGTGAATATCAGGTGCCTAAGATCCTTGGGCACCATCTTAGAGGTTTCCCACCACACTAAGGCACTTGAAAATGATGTGGAAAATGGCAAATATTTTAAAATGATAAAACTATTGTTTCTGGCAAAATAATAAGAAAAAAATAATGTCTAAGAGCCATTATAAAAACCTCACCTTAAAATATTTTTTTAAAACTCAAAAGAGAAATAAAGATGTAAAATACTATATCAAAAGAAATGCAAATTAAAATAATATACCATTTTTATATTGATGATATAACGATGATAAAAGCTTTGTGTCAAATTGGAACATATTAAACATTTAGTTGATAATATCTATTGTTGGCAAGGGCAAACAAGTACTTTATAATCTACTTATGTGGTCAAACATTTCTGAGGGCAATCTGGAAATATCAAGATTTCCATACCCTTTGACTTACCAATATTACTTTTAGATATTTATTTTCCAGAAATAAATTAAGCCAAAGTTCAAAAATTGATGCACAAGAATGTTCACTTAAGTGATATGTATACTGTTAGAAAAATTGGAAATTATTTAGTAGTATATCAGGAAAGATTGGCCAAATGAAATATGTTATGACTACTACAAAATAAAGTATCTTGTAGCTATTAAAAATTATTATTCATATTTATTATTATGAAACTGTATCTATAATATATTTTTAAATGAAAGGAGCAAACTATCTATATAGAACTGCATTATTTATATAGAACTGGATGTGTTGACACCCATAGGTGCAGAGGAAAATATGTGAAAGGATATCTATCAAAATATTGAGAGCAATTATCTTTGACTTGTAGGTAATGAATAATCTTTATTTTCCTTATACCATCTGTATTTTCCAATTTATCTTGATCATATTCACATTTCACAATATTAAAAAGCAATAAGACTCTTTCCAAAATAATATCTAAGATTATTTCTTCCTAGACCCTTATATGGGAATGGTTCAAGCTTTCATTATTATATCTGTTAATTGGAACAATATAGCATCATAAGATCTTTTCAAGTTAAATATATTTTTGTCTTCTATTGATAAATGGATATGATCCAACTCCTCTTGGCAAATTATATTTACTTAAAAAGAACGCTTCAGAATTCCGCATACACACAAATATTATCAGTCAACATGGAACTGGAAATTAACTGTCAGATTTCTTTTTAACCTGGCTATTCTGAAAGAATAATTCACTGAGGGACCAGCATTGAAAATTTTGATTAGTCAAATAGGAAAATAAATTTCTGGTTGCCATATATAATTATTCTCTTATTATTTATTATTTATACCTTCAGTTTGGAGCATCCACTAGGTTGGAGGCATTGAGCTAAGCGCTAGCAGTGCAACAGTAAATCAGAAACAGTCCTTGCCTGCTCTCACAGCCTAATAAAGACAAATCAAAGAACTTCACTGCTGAAGATGTCTCAGAGACCACAGTCGAGAATTCCCCAACCCCCAATTCATGAATCAGAGAAGCAGATTTTTATACATTTTTTCTTTACGTATATTGATTGATAGCAGACCCAAATTCATTTCTCTAGATTATTCTGTTGCAGGCAGAATTCTCTGAAAGCCCCACAATCTTTCCCACTGCTGTTACTTCTATGATTTCATTATGTAATACAGCAAAAGGGGTATTGCAGACATAATCAAGGTTACTAATCCATTAAGATGGAAAAATTATCTGGCTCACCTAACCTAATTATATGAGCCCCTTAAAAGCAGAGAGTTTTCTGTGGACAGTAACAGACGAGAAAGAAAATTTAAAATGTGAAAGAAATTTGACATAAGGGAGGCTCTCTGTTGCTGGGATAGAGGGGGCTATGAGGAAGGACCTGAGGACATTCCCTAGGAGCTGAGAGTAGTCCCCTGATGACAGCCAGTAAGAAGGTGGGGGCTAAAAGCTGACAACTTGATTTCAGCCTTCACCAGAAAACTCTGGTCATCCCAAACTTCTGACCTACCAAACTGAGAGCTACCAAATTTGGTAATGCAGCAATAGAAAAGTAATGCACATTGTTTTTCCTTTGTATGTCTTTCCTGGGGACTGGTTAGCACACCACAGTACAACTGGAGCTGAGATTCATGAATTTCAGCTACCTTCTTTATTGTCCCAATGTGAAAAGTGAAGTCCAAAATTTCTAGCCATATTGGCCTTTTTTTGTCTTTTTCAATTAATTGATTTATTTTTTATTTTGAAACAATCTCAAACTTCTAGAAAGCTTGGAAGTATAGTACACATTTTTTTTTTCAGGAACCATTTGGATGCACACATTGGTGACATGATATAACGTCACCTCCAAATACTTCAATGCAATGCATTTTTTTTCTCAACAAGGGCATTCCCCTACGTACTTACAACACAACCATCAAAATCAGAAACTTAAGGTCACTTCAGCTCTTGAACTCAGTCAACTTTCACAAAGTATCCAAGTAATTTCCTTTAGAGCCAAAGCTCCATTTTGGAGTCACATGTTGTGTTTGGTTAGTCTCCTTCAACTCGGAAGAGTTTATCATAGAATCCCTTGACTTTCAGGACCTTGAAACTTGAAGATTACAAGCCAATTATTCTGGAAAGTGTCCTTCAATTTAGATTGTTCTGATTTTCTTTCATGATAGTCGTATACTTTGTAGGAATGTTAGACAAATAATCTATGTTCTTCTCACTACTATAAAATGGTACACAATTTCATTTTGTACCAATACTAACGATGTTAACTTTGATCTCTTAAAGTGGTGTCTGCCAAGTTCTCCATTGTAAAGTATTGTTTTTTGCTGTGTAATTAACAAATATTTGTGGGAAAGTAATTTGAGACTATGTGAATATTTTATTTGTTATCACATTTTTTATTCATGCCTAATAATTTGATCAACATGGACTCATGGTTTATTATTTTATTCCATGTTTGATAATCTGTTGTTGTTATCATTCATTTTGGTACTCAGACTGTCAGAAACCTGGCCAAAAAAAACCTCTTGGGGTTGCTTCAGTGTTATTTTGACAAGTCCCAAGTCCCTTATTCTTTCAGCATTTTCTTACTTTCTGATACATCAAGATGTCCTGGAAAAAGGTGGCCTTTTCTCTGAGAAATACTCTCTTTTTAATAAAAAGTGATATTTAGAAACCAAGATCTGGACACTGAGTTCACTCATTGCTTTTAGGATGTTGTTATCCCTAGGAACACTGGCTTTAATATCTCCAAAACACTGTGCTCTCTGTTTCCCCGTGACCTTTGTACATGCTGTTCCTGCTACATGATTGTCCTTTCTTCTTCACATAGTGAACTCTTCCTACTCATTCTTTAGATTAAAGCTTAAATCCTGCTTCTTCAAGGAAACTTTCCCTGGATGCCTAGATTGGTTGAGCTCTACACTCATAGCATCATGTTTTTTTCAATCTAGAATGTAGCAATTATTTGGAAACATATACCTCCTCCTCATTAGACTGATAAACTTTGGAAGACAAAATCTGATTTTGATCAACATTGTATCACGAGTGCCTAGCACAAGTCCTAGTACATAGTAGTTCTCAACAAATATTTATGGAAATAATAAATGGGTGAGACAGTGAATGAGTGAATGAACGAAACCAGAACTAAACCCCAGTGCTTTCCTAGCTGTTCCACAGTGGACACTTAGAACTTAAAAGGGCAGAGCTCACTGAAATATATTCTTTAAATTCTTAGACATATGGCACAGTTTTATTCTTTCTAACAGAACCTTGAATTTTTGCACAGGATCAAATAATTTTCCCCATTATTTTTGAATTTAATTCTTCTTGAAATGGATTCAGACAAAAGTGGAAAACCAAGTACCCTCTGAGAAGGTCATAGTGTTTGCCACTATTGAGTTAATCACTTGGGCTTATTCTCCATTAGATTTATTATATTCTGAGCAACTTAGTTAAGTTGCAAGAAAATAAAAAGCTACAGAAGAATATTTAATTTGATTGCATAATACTAAATCTTCACCACCTCCTGAGTCCCTAATTAAATCTTATTTTTACATGGTGCCTTGTTTTTGAATATGGGCAGCTCTGAAAGTCTCAGGAAAGGAATTTATGATACAGGAAATTCAGAAACTCACTTTGAGACAATGTGGACTTCTAATAATCCTACCATTGTCTCTACCGGAAGACCAAACATGCAATTGTCTTCTTAGCTTGATGCTTTTATGGTTTTTCTCTTGGTTTGGAATCAGACCTAGACTCAACAAAGACCCACCTATGGTTTCTGCCTGGCCCCAGCTGTAACTCCAATAACTGTACTTGGGCATTATGTCAGACCTTTTGGCATCATTTGAAGCATTTGATTATTGAATTCTGTTGACTTGCTAGAAAGAAAGTGGGGTCAGAAAGGCAGGCCTAAAATAGTTATACTACTTTCAGTCCTGAGAGATATATTAGGAGAGTTTTCAGAAGGTTTTTTCTCATTTTACAGTTTCTGAGATGGACTTCTGAGACATTTGGTATTTTCTCTTCCTTTCATTGTATGCACTGTTTATTATAAAAACAGGGAATCTCACAGCAACTTACACATTGAAAAATTGTTATTCAAGATTTCTCCTTTTGCCTGACTTGCACTGTGGTGTTCTTTATTCTAAGATATCTGGCAAAAGTGAACCTATTTTTTTCAACCTGGTTGAAACCTGGTTTGAAAAAACTGCTAATAGTTCTAAAAAAACATAAATGAAGAACAGCACATGTGAGTTAGGAATATCTCTTTTGTTCTTGTGAGGCTACAGTGAAACAAAGATTCTTAGCCATACTGAGGCTCTTGTAACTTGTTCAATACTTCACACCAGAGTCTATAGTAATTATAAATTCAAGAAAATTTCCTCTATTCTTCAGCTTCTTTTCAGTGGCATATTTTCCTCATTCACTAAGTTATATTTCAGGTGGTTTAGCATTTGATTATGACTCATTTAATGTGATTTTTCAAAAGAACATTTGTTATTGCATCACATTGCAAAAATAATTGAAATGGATGCAATTCATGGATGTGATTTAATTAACTAGGACTTTTTCCCTACACTGAGAAAATGATAATGGGGGCTTTACTAAGCAAACTAAAATATCCCAACCAAGACAACTCAGTATTCAGAGAATCAGAGCAAGCTTACAAAAGTCTCCTGTAATGAGAAGACTGTCTGAAAATACAGTTTTCAGCTTCGAAGTGAATAAATGCTGAGCTGCTAGACTCTACCACTTTCTACGCAGAAATGCATCTTAATTGTTGTATCACTTCTGAATTTTGGAAGGAAAATTGGCAATGTGTGTGCCATTTCTAGCAAAGAAAAGAAAAGGTAATTGGGTTTCTAAAATACCATGCCTTCAGTAATGGTCTGGAAGATGGAACTGCAAAAGGCTCTTTTTTGGCTATAGGACTATATTTCATTTGTCAAAATGAATGCAGGATATCAGGTCATTCCTAATACTAATATTCTCCCAGTTGAGCAGACCACCGCTCTGTACCAGGCATTAGCAAAGCAGAGCATGCTGACGAGAAGAGACTTGCTGGTGATATTTTAGCCTAGTCAAGTGATGGCCTCTGACCACAAAGAACATTGGCTGGGGCTCTGTCACATTATCCAAGGAATTATCAGGTATCTAGTCTATTTTTCTGTATAGAAATCCTCTTTAACATCCCACCAAAAGCTACTTAACTTAAAATAATACCATACAAATACCATATTCCTGGGAGGAATCTAAAATATTTATTTATCTACTGGGGTGGCTGAGAAGGGGTGATGTTATTATGGCAAATGTGTACATTTCTGAAATAAATATTTACTTAGCTCTGCTTGTCAACAGCTGAGTCGTTTCTCTGTTCTCCCACTTGGAGTCATTTGATACCCAGTAAGGATCACCTCCCTTGGCGGCTCCAGTGTTTATCTTCCAAGTGCTAATATTAAAATATAGCTCTTGATTCAGGCAATGGCAAGCCAGGGGATTTCTGAGCATCGTTCCTTCTCTTATTGAGTCTTCCATAGGGACAGCCACCTTTAAAGAATATAAATCACTGAGCTACCCGTTTCACTATAAACCACAGGTATCTTCTCTGCCAGAAGTGAAAATCTATTTTAAATCATATTTAAAATCTAAATTTAAAAGTATTCATATATTTAGAAAATTTTAATTGTTCCTCTAGTTTTTAAACATGTTCATGAAAAATTTTTTTTCAAACTGTTAACAAAAATGGAATCATTTAGGAAGTCTACCAAATGCCTGAAAAAATTATTTCAGTTAAGGTACTTTCTTACATAGAAAATTAAATCACTCTATAGAATTGGAAACTAAAATTTGCTAGCTCTTTTAAGGTGGAAACCATTGTAACCTCCATACCTAGCAATTAGTAAATGGTTAATAATCAGTTGTTGAATAAATGAATAGATGGAATATTAACAAAATCAAGGTTGTATTAGATAAAAAGCATAACTAAATAATAGTACAGTTATATAATTCTTTAAGTGCTAGATAACATGATTTTGACTTATCCAGTGGAATTTTTGGTGGATTTATCTTCATCTACAAGAAAAGCATCTTGAGAAATTATTAGGATGAATAATACATAAAATTGTTCCTCTGATCTTTATATTCATGCTGTCTTGGTCTTTTTGCTTTTTTAAAACATAGTTTCAGAGCCATCCCTTGTAAAGAGAACTTCAAAATGTCCAGGAGAATTCACTACCTACAAAATGGGTGAGTAGAGTCACTTGGCAGGTGACAACCCAAAGTCCACAACCAAGGAACACTAAACTAGGGGATTTTTTTTTAACTGTCTCCTATAAGAAGGAATAAGGGGATTTCATTACTTGCAACAAGTAAAGAGAACAACTGGGATACCTCCCAAAGCAGTGCCTCCCCAAGCTAAGGCTGGGTCAGGTTTTATACGCATAGGGTAATGAGTTATGATCTGATTGGATCTTGGAATAAGGTGATGCTCTGATCTGATTGGATCTTGAAATAAGGTGATCTTACTGGATCCTGCCATGAGCTTGACCTAATTGGATCCTGAATCCTTCTATGGGGTATCCCGTTGTAATTTACTCCCTACTCCTCAGTTCAAGCACTGTTTCACTCTGGTTGCACACCTGGTTCACCTGGGAATGCTCAGACTAGGTGATCTTCAACCTGGTTGTCCATGGCAACCAAAAAAGAACTTGCAACTCTGATACATAAAAGTCAAACCAGATTGGCCTGATGCAGTTACAAACAGACTCTGAAAACGGAGAAACATACTAGAACACAATACTGGCAAATACACAGAAACAGCAAACCAAGATGTTTCCTTGGCACTTTTAAAAGCGTGACATATCTATGATTATCATTTTGCCGCAAACTGTATAGTGAAAATTTAGAAATCAAATTTATTTCCTTTTGTTTATCAGGAGCATTTTATGTCTCTAGGATACAGAAAGTAAGCTGCTGTTGCAACTTAGGAAATAATGCACAGTAGTTCTTAGACTTTTGCTTTCTTTTTAAACTAATGTAGAATACCAAAAAATGAATTAATATTTAGCATTTCCTATGTTCCAGTACTATTCTAAACACTTCCCAGTATGAAAAAAAGAGCATATGTCATTATCACTATGTTCAAGTGACATATTTCTTATAGGGGAAAAATGTAACTATTAATAATAACCATGAAATAAATACTAAGCAACTCAAAACGGAAAGAATTAAGTCCCAAGTCGCTACGGAAAAAACATGTTAGGGAAAGATGTCAGGAAGTGGTTGAAATTGACTTTATGCTTTATGGAAACAATCCAGAAAAATGAAGGGCAAGAATAAGCATGTGCAGCCCAGCGAGCAACTGGAACCTAACAGCAGAGAGGAGAAGGTATATGACATGAGTAAAGTCAGAATACAGACCTTTGAGAACAATAGTGCTTTACTGGAGGAGTGTGTGGGATGAGTGCACCCCACAAGTGATTGTCAGTAGAAATGTGAATGAAGGAAGGACTTTTATTAGAAGCCAGGTTAGACCTGAATGATGTTCACTTGTCAGGGGGATAATTCAAGATATCAGTTCATTTTTTCTTTCTTCTTCTTGTGCCCATTCTATGATGGGTCTTCCATTCACCTACAACAAGTAATCTGTTGGTTAGGAATGGCTAAGCAATATGTTTCAACTATGAGCTTATTCTTCAGACAATTCTTGTACTACAGCCCACTTCTTGGCCTATACTCTTAACATTCATGTCTTCTTGGTAAAATTACTGTATTAGTCTGTTTTCACGCTACTGATAAAGACATACCTGAGACTAGGCATTTACAAAAGAAAGATGTTTAATTGGACTCACAGTTTTATGTGGCTGGAGAGGCCTCACAGTCATGGTGGAAGGCAGGGGGCAGCAAGTCACATGTGGATGGCATCAGGCAAAGAGAGAGCTTGTGTGGGGAAACTCCCATCTTTAAAACCATCAGATCTCATGAGACTCATTCACGAACACAAGAGCTGTGCAGGAAAGACCTGCCCTCGTAATTCAGTCACCTCCCACTGGTTCCTCCCATGACATGTGAGAATTACGGGAGTTATAATTCAAGATGAGATTTAGGTGGGGACACAGCCAAACCATATCAACTATACCTTGACTAATTATTTAATTATAATTAACAATAATTATTTAACTAATTAAAGCTTTTGAAAAAACATTTTATTTTGAATACTGTCACACTTACAAAAAAGTTATACAAATATTATTGGACTATGCCTGTATACCTTTCACTGAACTACCCCAAATTACTGTATTATTAAGCAAATCTACATATTTTCTTTTCAAATTTTGCCAGTCTCCCCCTAATGTCTATTTTCAGGTCTAGAATACAATCGAAGAGGTCATGTTGCATTCTATTGTCATTCTCCTTTGACTCCTGTAATCTGGGATGGTTCCTCAGACTTTGTCTTTCATAATCTTGACTCTTTTGAAGTGTATTGTTTGGTTGTTTTGCAAAAGGTTTCTCAATTTGGATTTTTCTGATGTTTCCACATGATTAAATTCAGTTGTGTAATTTTAGCAAAAATACCAAAGATCAGACATGTCCTCATCAGTGTGTTATGTCATTAGGTACATGATGCCAATGTGTCTTATTACTGATGATGTCAGTAATAAGATGAACATTTGACTAAGATAGTATCTTCTCCACTATGGATTCTGTAGTTCACACATTATTGCCGATTTGTGGATTCATCTCATAACTGTGAGACAGTGACTTAGATTGCACAGCCTCTATCTTTCTCTAGTTCTGCATTCAGCTTTGCCAACTCTGGGCCATATGTGTGTGTTAGCTTTGTGATGAAGAATTCTGACTTTGGTGTGGGTATACCACTCATACTAACAAGGTAAGAGATAACAAGAACCAACAAGCATTTCATTCCTGTTTGTGCTTGTGGGTTCCAGGTTTATTTTTTTGTCTCTTCCCTTACCCCCAGCCTTATGCACATCAAATTTTAGTAGCAGACATGCAGGTAACAACCTTACAGAGACTGATTAGCTAGTTCCCACAATTGCTTATGGTCAAATCATGTATTTATATTATGCTTCTCTGACTGATTCCAAAGTTTTGTACTAGTAAGTGGATGCTATTATAATAAATATCTAAAAATGCCGGAGTGTGTTTAGAACAGGTTGATAAAAGATAAAAGTTATTTTGAAAAAAATGTATTAGAAAAAGCCCGAACTTCCTTGAATAAACTAATATAAATCTGGACTTTGAGAATGCTGCTGGCAAGGGGTCCAAAGGAAAGGAGGAAAATGTTAAGACTGGATGAGACTGGAATAAGAGAGCTCATTGTCATGCAGCAGCAGAAAACCTAGCACACCTGTAATAACTTGGAAAATTAAAAAAAAAAATGTGCTTAACAAGCTGGGTGATCTAACTAAGAAAATTTTCAAGCAAAATGCTGAAGCTGCCACCTGGTTTCTTCTGCTGTTTATAGTAAAATGCAAAAAGAGAGAAATAAATTAAGGAAAGGACTGTTAAACAAAGAAGAGCTAGGACTTGATGACTTTAAAAGTTCTCAGCCTCCTCAAACAGCAAACAATGCTAGGAAATGGCTTTCAAGCAAAGAATCAAATTTGGAACACTACCTGGAAAACACGATCTGGAGATGAAGATTTGACTGCAAAGTCTTTTCTTAGGACCTTGGAAAGGCAGTGCCTCAGAGAGGTATTTAGTCATACAAAAGGCCCTTTAAGATTAAAGATGTGCCACTGCCACCTTGGGTTGAAAAGGACAGACAGTACAAAGAGGAAGCTGGAGCCCTAAAAGGTCGGAAAGTAGGCCAGGAAACCACTCATATGAAAACATGTGACATCTTTCATGAAAAAGAGAGGGTGATCCAGCAGGCAGAACCAAGAGTCTTGTTATAGACCAAAGTGTATCCCCCAAAATTCATATGTGGAAGCCCTAACCCCATATGTGATGGTATCAGAGATAGGGCTTTAGAAAGATATTTAAAATTTTAAATAAGCTCATAAGGGTGGAGCTCTGATTGGATAAGACAGGGGTCCTTATAAAAAGCGGAAGAGAAACTAGACCTCTCTCTCTCTCCCCGCCTGTTTCTCTGCACACACAGAGAGGAAAGACCATGTGAGGACACAGTGAGGAGGCAGCCATCTGCAAGCCAGGAAGAAAGGCCTCCTTGCTCATACCTTGATCTTGGACTTCTGGCCTCCAGAAGTGTGAGAAAACAAATTTCTGTTGTTTATAAGGCGCCCAGGTAGTGGTATTTTGATAGCAGCCTGGGCTGACTAGTCTAATCCCAGAGGGCAGAGCCAATAACCATAAAGAATTATTGGTAGGCCTTAATACCTAAGTAAGGAATTTCCAACATTTGTCTAGTTAGATTTCAGAATTGTTATGAGTTAAAATGCACACTCTGAATGAAGAGACCCCAAACAGGCTTCGGGTGAGCAACAAGGCTGTTTACTCACCCAGGTGAGAGTTGTCTGAGCCTGAAAAGAGAGTCAGCAGAGGGCAGTGAGATAGGAGTTGGTTTTATAGGTTTTGGGTAGGCAGCGGAAAGTTACAGAAGTTACAGTTTAGGGCGGTTTTTGCATGCTGGGAGGGGCTCATAGGGTCTGGAGTCACTAGGTTGACCAAGGTCAGTTACAAAGTCCATTTGCCTTATCAATTATGGCGGGAATAAGGAACAATAGAGAATGTCTCAAAGTTAATTAGGCACCACAGGGGTTGATCATTCTTCACTTCTGTGGTTTTCCAGTTACTTCAAACTTTCTATGTCCAGGAAGTCATCTGGAGTGTCCATGCAGGTCACAGAAGTTACCATGGTGTAGTCCATGGCACTGTCAGTTGGCCTAAAAGACCTTGCATTATGGATCAGAGACTCCTTCGTGCCCCTCCACATTTTCCCTGTTTTTGAAAGAATATTTATAGTTTTTACCCAATACCTGTTCCACCACTGTATATTGATGTGTGAGAAGCAGAGAATTTGGATTTTTTTTTTTTTTTGAGAGTCTCACTCTATCGCCCAGGCTAGAGTGCAATGGTGTGATCTCTGCTCACTACAACCTCCACCTCCCGGGTTCAAGTGATTCTCCTGCCTCATTCTCCCGAGTAGCTGGGATTGCAGGCACCTGCCACCATGCCCAGCTAATATTTGTATTTTTCGTAGAGAAGGAGTTTCACCCAGTTGGCCAGACTGGTCTCAAACTCCTGACCTCAGGTGATTCACTTGCCTTGGCCTCCCAAAGTGCTGGAATTACAGGCTTAAGCCACTGTGCCTGGCCTGGATTTTTATTTTCACAGGTCTCTATAGTAAGAGAGACTCCACATTAGGAGCTGAACTTTGGAACTAACCCTGAGAAATCTCTTTTGTATCTGGACCTGACTTAGTTGATGAGATCCTGAACTTTGAGCTGATGCTGTAATGAAATAAGACGTTGAGGACCTTGGGAGGGAATGAATGTATTTGGGATGGGAGAGAAATGTAAATTATTGGGGCCCAGAGTCTAGACTGTGGTAGGTAGCCTCTAACATGGCCCCAAATGATACCCTTCTCCTAATTTTAAACTTTCTGTTTCCAGGAACTCATCTGGAGTATCCATGCAGGTCATACTATTGACATACTTCCAAAAAATAGAATATAGAGGAAGAAATGGTATGTCATTTGAGATTAGATTACAAAGACACCCGGGCTTCTACCTGGAGATGCTCCCTAAATCACTCTTTAAGGGAAACCTCTTCCACGTTGTAGAGTTTTCCTATAGAGAGAACCATGTGGACAAGAAACTGATGTCTTTGGCTAACAGCCAGCAAGGACCTGAGACCTGCCAAGAATTACATAAATGTGTTTTTGGAAGGGGATATTCATCTAGTCCAGCCTTGTACGATTGGAGATCCAGCCAACAACTTCATGGCACCCTTGCAAAACATCTTGATCCTGAGAAATCCACTTAAACTTTGCCCAGATTCCTGACTCACAACTTTGGGATAATGAATGTCTGATGTTTTTAGCCACTAAGTTTTGGTAATTTTTGTGTGCACTAGAAGGTAACAAATACATTTGTTATAATGGCATCTCTCCTTACAATTTTTTCAGTGTATCCTTAAGTTTGCCTCCCTTCCAATATTTGCTTTTACCCTAAGTTTTAGTCTATTAATCTCTTAGATTGGCTTATAGTAATTATCTACATAATTATGTATTATAATTATTATTTATATAATATATACTATAATCTCTATATTATAATATATATTAGCTGTATTATAATACATAGTAGAAAAAAATTTATTATAGAGTATTTTAAATATAGCAAAAGTAAAGTAAACAAATATAATAGACTCCCATGTCCCTATCACCCACTTTCAACACTTATGATCAATATTGATACAACACAACATTATCGACACAACAACCCATAGTCAATATCATTTCATCTCTACCTTTACTCACTCCTCTCTCTCAGATTATTTTCAAGCAAGTCCCAGATATATCATTTATTCTATAATATTTTTAGTATGTATCCCTCTTTAGAAAAACATTTTAAGGTTAGGAGTTGACCATAGAAATTATATCAAGGGGTAGTCTGGCTACAGAGATAAGACCTTCAGAGCAAAGCCAAGTATAGTCATTCATATTAATATTCTTCTACTCAGGATATGAATAAACTATTTGAAAATGTTAAGACTGTATGAGACTGAAGTAAGAGAGCTCTTTGTCAAGGACAGGAATTTTGGGTTAGAGATCAGCAAGCTGAAGAGAGAGGGAAAACAGTTGAAGGAAGAAAGGGAAATCCAGCAGCATGGCAATAGGCTAAAGCCAAAGTCAAATATATAACCAATGATGATTAACCTCAGTGAGAATGATCAAGTGACCTTTGAGACCAAGGCTAACACTGAATGTTAGATTACATCAAATGTGTTGCATATTTTATATATTTCTCATTTAGTTCCCCAAGTCTTTCAGGAAAATCTGCTATGTACATATCCTATACTCAGAGGATTTTAGTAGTAAACAGTTTGGACAGTGTAAAGCAGAGTGAAATATGGCCTTACAGATAGGAAGTGAAAGGCTGAGAAGAACTTGATAATTCAATAGAGCAAGAACTAGAAGTCACAGCAATCAGAAAAAATGCAAGTGACATCCCCCCATTGATCAAACCCAACAGGAATCAAAATATGCTAGGTTTCCAATAATATGTGAGAAGAGAATTCAATAGATTTTTTGCTTAAACACTAAAGGAAAAGTGACTCTAGGAATCTAGAGAATATGTCATTACTCCAAGAGGCTGCCATTTTGGTTGCACACACAGGCACACAGACTCACCTACAAATGTACCTCCTGTTGATGAAATCAAGAACAACCCTAGTACTGATGCCTATTGTAATATCTATAAGATTATGGTGCATTTTGTAAAGAAAAGAAGAGAATCAGTTTTACCACCTGGTTCTACTGTCAGTGAACTACCAGAAATGATCATGTCCAAATATAAATGGCCCAGCTGAGTACATCTGCAGAATACAGATATGGTTTTTCCTGCAAATTGCTCAAAGTGGGCTATTAAGGATACAAAAATAGAACAAGGATATTATACTCAACTGACATGAAAAAAGATAGCTTTTAAGTTGAGTCGGTGGATTACAGTTTTGGGGTAAATAAGAATTCTATTGAAGAAAGTTTTTTATTATCAGTTGTAAATATCCTGTGGCAAATAAAATCCAATTTACTATGTCTCAAAACATTTTTTTTAAAAAAACCGGAATTTTGGTTTCTTTGTTTCATATAATCAAGGCTGCATAAGACAGAGAGAATTATATATAAGAATTCCCTACCCTGGTCTTAAAAGTGTAGCTTTTTTTAGTAACAGCACCCATGATTCACAACTCTACCTGCCTATAAAACTGGAAGTTTTCATCTCAATCCCCTCACCGTACTGGAGGAAGATTTTATTTTTCTTGGATTTTATTGTCAAACATAGAGGAATAATATTACAGAGCAATTTCCTCTTTATTGCCTACAGCAATGATAAAACCAAAAATGTGTACAAGAGTAAAATGTGGTGTCAATCAAAAAACAATCAGCTTTACCATATACAGAGGGTTTTTAAAAATAAAAATATATTTCTAGTGTAAGTATTGACTTGTCCTTGATTTCTGAAAGGAGGGTGGTATTGCAGGATATGGTTGAAGGATAGGCATTATCTCATTTCTGTCTTATGGATGAGTTATTACAGATTTAGAAGTTATAAATTGCCATCTCCCAGTAATCCATTATATTAGGATTCTCTTATAGGGACAAAACTAATAGGAGATATGTTATATATATGTGTATACATATGTACACATACATACATATATATACACATATATATAACATATCTCCTATTAGTTTTGTCCCTATAAGAGAATATATATATATATATATAAGAGAATATATATATATATATACACACACATACACACACACACACACACACGGGAGCTTATTAAGTATTAATTTACATGATCACAAGGTCCCACAATAGGCTATCTGCAAGCTGAGAAGCAAGGCGAGCCAGTCCAAGTTCCAAAACTGAAGAACCTGGAATCTGATATTCAAGACAGGAACCATCCAGCACGGGAGAAAGGTGTAGACTGGGAGGCTAGGCCCATTTCTTCTTTTCACATTTTTTTCTGCCTGCTTTATATTAGCTGCAAGCTGATTAGATTGTGCCCACCAAATTAAGAGTGGATCTGCCTTCCCCAGCCCACTGACTCAAATGTTAATCTCTTTTGGCAACACCCTCACAGACACATGCAGTATTAATACTTTGTATTCTTCAATCCAACCAAATTGACACTCAGTATTAACCATCACAAGTCCATCAACTTGAACCCCTACACATCTCCTGATATCCTACATAACATTCAAATGAAGACAATAATGAGGTCATAATTACGGGTACCATAATACAACTATCCTTCGTACAACCAGAAATGCCAATCTCCAACTCAAATACTATCACATAAAGTTAACAATACTTACATGCTGATATGAGGTCAATAAATCTTATATTACATGATAAAGGAAAAGGAAATAAAATGAAGATATTTTCTTAGTGCAAGTGTATACATGCACAAACATGTTTTTAACAAAAGAAAGAGGAAATACTCGTGACAGTTACAGTCCTCATTTTTATAGCTGGTCACATAGTTGTAGCTGGTATTAATGACTACCTTCTTCTACTACCCATTCTATATTCCCTTTGCCTTCAGCAAGCGCCTCAGCAGGTTGCGATTTTTCTCTCATGGAGCGACCCAAACCTTCATTCCTGAGAAGCCTGGGCCATTTGTAGTCCTGCGTGGATTGGGCTGTTGTAGCTTCCCATTGGCCTTAATCACAGGGCAGGGTGATATTAAGAGATGCCCTAATGGATCTCCTGTATTCCATACATACTCTTCCTTACTTGTGTTGTGGAGTAGTGGACTGATTTCATCTTGATAGTCCGGGTCAATCACCCCAGCCAACACTGTAGCTCCCTTCTTAGCCTGTTGACTAAGTGACTACCTTGAAGTAGGAGGACTCCAAAGTGTCCAAGTGGCAATCTTAAATTCCAGTTTAATTAACTTGTTGTGGTGTCTTCTGGTGGCAACGTTCCTCCCTCTGGAACTAAGACCTCCAGGCCAGCAGAACATAATGTCATGGGAACAGGAAGCAATCATTTTTCTAGTGGATCACTAGAGGTGATGGTGAGTGGTGCCACTTCCGCTTCCATCCCTTGATTCCTGGAGCTGTGAATCCTGGCCATGGGAGAAACAGTATCGTATATTGGATGCTGATTCAGATCATACATGGTCTTCTGGAGAACTTGGCCCCAGCCCTGCAAAGCATTGTCACCTAATTGGCATTGTAATTGTGACTTCAAAAGGCCATTTCACCATTCTATCAATCCAGCTGCCTCTGGATGATGGGGAGCATAGTAAGACCAGTGAATTCCATGAGCATGAGCCCAGTGCCACACTTCTTTAGCCATAAAGTGAGTGCCTTAATCAGAGGCAATGCTGTGTGGAATACCATGATGGTGGATGAGGCATTCTGTGAGTCCATGGATGGTAGTCTTGGAAGAAGCACCGTGTGCAGAAGAGGCAAACCCATATCCAGAGTAAGTGTCTATTCCACTGAGATCAAACCTCTGCCTTTTCTGTGATGGAGGAGTTCCAATATAATCAACCTGCTATCAAATAGCCGGCTGATCACCCTGAGGAATGGTGCCATGTCAAGGGCTCAGTGTTGGTCTCTGCTACTGGCAAATTGGGCACCCAGCAGTGGCCATAGCCAGGTCAGCCTTGGTGAGTGGAAGCTCATGTTGCTGAGCTCATGAGTAACCTCCATCCCTGCCACCATGGCCACTCTGTTCATGGGCCCATTGGGCAATGACAGGGGTGCCTGGGGAAAGAGGCTGAGTGATGTCTACAGAACAGATCATCCTATCCACTTATTAAAATCCTCCTCTGCTGAGGTCATGCATTGGTGAGCACTCACATGGGATACAAACATCTTCACAGTTTTTGACCACTCAGAGAGGTCCATCCACATACCTCTTCATCAGATTTCTTTGTCACCAATTTTCCAATCATACTTCTTCCAAGTTCCTGACCATCCAGCCAAACCATTGGCTACAGCCCACGAATCAGTGTATAGTTGCACATCTGGCCTTTTCTCCTTCCAGGCAAAGTGCACAACCACGTGCACTGCTCAGCGTTCTGCCCACTGGGAAGATTTCCCTTCACTGCTGTCCTTCAGGGATGTTCTAGAAAGGGGCTGTAGTGCTGCAGCTGTCCACTTTCAGGTGGTGCCTGCATATCATGCAGAACCAGACCCTAGTATTCTCTTCCGCTGTCCATTGATTATAGGAAACTCCCCATGAGGCTATTGGTGCAGGCTGAGGGAGAGAAGACAGGGTGGCAAGAGTGGAGACCATGAGCATTTGAGCCATTTCCTCATATAACTTACTCATGCCTTCAGGACCTGCTCAAGGCTGATCATGTATATGATCAACCACTTCCATTTGCTGATGGAATGCTGCTGTACACAGCCCACTTTATGGCTAGATGGGTCAGAAAGCACCCAGTTCATCATAGGCAGTTCAGGTCACATGGTGACTTGACGACCCATGGTCAAACGTTCAGTTTCCACCGAAGCCCAGTAACAAGCCACAAATTGTCTCTCAAAAGTAGAGTAGTTATCTGCAGAAGATGGCAGGGACTTGCTCCAAAATCCTAGAGGCCTCCACTGTGATTCATCTACGGAGGGCTGCCAGAGGCTCCAAACAGCATCCTGTCTGCCACTGACATCTCAAGCACCATTGGATCTGCCGGGTCATATGGCCCAAGTGGCAGAGCAGCTCGCACAGCAGCCTGGACCTGTTGTAGAGCCTTCTCCTGTTCTGGACCCCACTCAAAACTGGAAGCCTTTTGGGTCACTCAATAAATGGGCCAGAGTAACACACCCAAATGAGGAATGTGTTGCCTCTAAAATCCAAATAGGCCCACTAGGCATTATGTCTCTTTCTTGGTTGTAGGAGTGGCCAAATGCAGCAACTTATCCTTTACCTTAGAAGGAATATTTCAACAGGCCCTTAGAAATTTTTGGAATCCTAGAAATTTTACTGAGTTAGAAGTTTCCTGAATTTTAGTTGGATTAATTTCCCATCCTCTGGCATGCAAATGTCTTACCAATAAGTCCAGTGTGTTTGCTACTTCTTGCTTAACAGATCCAATCAGCATGATGTCATCAATATAATGGACCAGCGTGATATCTTGCAGAAGCAAAAAACAATCAAGGTCTCTCCGAATAGGATTGTGATGCAAGCTGGAAAGTTGATATACCCCTGAGGTAGGACACTAAAGGTATATTGCTGGCCTTGCCAGCTGAAGACAAATTGCTTCTGGTGAGCCTTATGGACAGGAATGGAGAAAAAGGCATTTGCCAAGCCAGTGGCTAAATACCAGGTACTAGGAAATGTGTTAATTTGCTCAAGCAATGAAACCACATCTGGTACAGCAGCTGCAATTGGAGTCACCACTTCATTAAGCATATGATAATCCACTGACATTCTCCAAAATCCATCTGTCTTCTGCACAGGCCCAATGGATGAATCAAATGGGGATGTGGTGGAAATCACCACCTGTGTGTTTCAAGTCCTTCATGGTGGTACTAATCTCTACAATCCCTCCAGGGATATAATATTAGTTTTGATTTACTATTTTTCTAGATAGAGGCAGCTCTAATGACTTCCATTTGGCCTTTCACACCATAATAGCCCTCACCCTACAAGTCAGGGAACCAGTGTGGGGTTCAGCCAGCTGCTAAGTATGTTTATGCCAATTATACATTCTAGCACTGGGGAAATGACCACAGGATGAGGCCAGGGATCCACTGGACCTACTGTAAGCCAGATCTGAGCTAAAACTCCATTAATTACCTGACCTCCATAAGCCCCTACTTTAAATAGAGGACCGCAATGTCATTTTGGTCCTCTAGTAAAATGTCAGCTCAGAGCCAGTGTCCAGTAGTCCCCAAAATGTTTGATTATTTCCCTTTTCCCAGTGCACAGTTACCCTGACAAAAGGCCAGAGGTCTCCTTGGGGAAGGATGGGAGAAAGATTCACTACATAAATTGTCTATAATGCATTGGAGTCCTTCCTCAAGGGGAATCAGCTTCCCCCTCATTCAAGGGATCTGGGTCTATAAACTGGCTCAAGTCTGGAAATTAATTGAGGGGCCGTGATTATTTATTTACTTATTTTGAGATGGAGTCTTGCTCTGTTGCCCAGGGTGGGGTACAGTGGTGCAATCTTGGCTCACTGTAACCTCTGCCTCTCAGGTTCAAGCGATTCTCCTGCCTCAGCTTCCTGAGTAGCTGGGATTACAGATGTGCACCACTACACATGGCTAATTTTTGTATTTTTAGTAGAGATAGGGTTTCACCATGTTGGTTAAGCTGGTCTTGAACTCTGACCTCTGGTGATCTGTCTGCCTCTGCCTCCCAAAGTGCTGGGATTACAGGTGTGAGCCACCACACCCAGCCGATTCTCTATTTCTTTAATTCAAATTAGTCTTTTGTCCATTCAATCTAGAAGTTTTCTGTTTGCATAATTAAGTAGGGATGCAGCAGGCTTCCTATCAATTTCACCTCTAGGAACACTGTGATTGATTAGCTAGTGCCAGAACTCTACATGAGTCAGACTATTCTGATTGCTGCTTTGCCTCTGCTGTCTGCTATGGTAGCTACTCCCACCTTGCCTTTGATAGTTGAGTGCTGCTACTTGTCTCCTGCCACCTTGGGATCCAATTGCTGCCAGTGTATTTAAATTTTGTAGTTGAGTGACTGCAGTTCCCACTGTTAGATCTGACATACAGAGAAGAGCAATTATAGGGCTCTTCAAAGATACAGGTGCTGCCCTCACAAATTTATTTTGTAAGGCATTGGTCAGGGTATATTATCTGGACACTCCCAGCTGGGATGAGTAGGTGTAAAGTGACTGATCCACTCCACCATCCCAATCTTCCTAAATCTTTGGATCCCTTCCTCTACATTAAACCAAGGGAGATCAGGCATTTCCAGCTCACTCACAGTGGGCCATCTTTTAATCCATATTTCAGCTAACCAAGCAAATAAACTATTAGAACTTTTTTTTAACTCCCTCAGCTGCAAAATTAAAAGCAGAGTCCCTACTTAGTAGGCCCAAATCAATAAATTCAGCCTGAGCCAACTTTATGTTCCTTCCACCATTAACCCACATCTTTTATATCCATTCCCATACCTGTTCTTCAGATTGCTATTTATATAAATTAGAGAACTCAAACAGTTCTTTCTGAGAATAGCGCACCTCCTAATGGGTCACACTCTCAGCCTCACCTCTAGGGTCTCACTGGAACTTTAGTTGTAGGTCTAGAAGCAAACAGAGGTGTTGGGAGTGGCTCCTGAGGAGAATCAATATTATCTTGCCTGGTAATTGCTTCAAGGGAAGCCATCACTGTTGCCACAGTCAGTGCAGGGTTTATCTCTTCAGACAAAGGAGGAAAGGCTGATGGCAATATGGGTCAGGAGAGGATGTCACCATTACTGGGGATGAGGAAGCTGTTTCTTCTGTCCAAAAAAGTTCATCAGAGTTTACAAACTCAATGTCCCCAGCTTCATCAGGGTCCTCCCACACATCTCCATTCCAAGTTTCAGGGTCCCATTCTTTTCCAACCGATGCCCTCACTTAAACAGTAGACACCTGGTGAGGCTATGCATGCATCTTTGGTGGCAAGTCAGCCACTGGCGTGATAAGCGCTTGTGTCTGTTTTTTCATAATTTCAGCTCTCTAGTCTCAGTCAGGGCAATCTTAGCAGATTTGAGGCTCAGTATCTGCTTCTGAAGCTGGGAGACAGAATTCCTGAGTTTATCCTTTCCTTTTGTCACTTTGTCCACTGAATTTAGGAGCAACCAACCAGCTTCATTATGTTCCTTGGTTCTCCACATTGGTGAAACTTATTACGTATAGAGTCACTAAACTCCTTGCCTCTCACGAGCAGTGAATCAGGAGTGTCAAATGCATTTATTTTGCACAACTCTCTAAATAGTTAACACCAAGGACTATCAGTGGTCTCCATACTGTTAAAAGTAGAGTCCTTAGCACTTTGGGATCTAATCATTGAGCAACCAGTTCCAGAAGCCCCAATGAAAGAACTCCACCCTTGATATTCTGTTCCTCTAGAACAACTCCTGGTACCCAAATCTGTATGCATCAGGGTTCTTTTAGAGAAAAGAACTAATAGAAGATGGATAGATAGATAGATAGATAGATAGATAGATATGGGAGTTTACTAAGTATTAACTCACACTATCAAGGCCCCACAATAGGCTGTCTGCAAGCTGAGAAACAAGGAGAGGTAGCCTGAATCCCACAACTGAAGAACCTGGAGGTCAATGTTTGAGGGCAGGAAGCATCCCGCATGGGAGAAAGATGTAGACTGGGAGGCTAGGCCCGTCTGTCCTTTTCACATTTTCCTGCCTGCTTTATATTTGCTGGAAGCTGATTAGATTGTGCCCACCAGATTAAGGGTGGATCTGCCTTCCCCAGCCTACTGACTCAAATGTTAACCTCTTTTGGCAATATCCACACAAACACAACCAACAAGTTAACAGTATTAACCATCACACCCATCATGTTTCTGAGTTTATCAGAGACATTTTAATACTGGTGCAAAATAGGCATTATACATATGTGATGTATATCTATATATATTCTCATATACAGTGCAAATATTCATGCATGTATGTATGTGTATACAGAGAGAGAAAAACCAACGGAATGAAGAATAGAAACCATACCATGTTCATTCCCCTCTCTGATATTCGAATCACCTTCATCTTGCTCATCCTCCCTCCTCACCCAGTTTCTCCCTAACATTTAAGATCCTCTACAAGTCTTTTCCTGACCACACTGGACTTTTGCATTCTCCTTCTTCTCCATGATTTTCTAGTACACGTCCTAATATACCACATGACTTAGCATTTAACTACACACTTTTATTGCTCTCTGAATATTCCATGTGACGGTTTCATCTCCCCAAGAAGATGGCTCAAGTGCAAGGACTTTGTGTTATCATTATGCATTACCATATTCTTTCTTGCTTTGCTGTGTCATGTATGCTAAATAATGATTAATAGATTGAAATAACCAAGTTTTCAATTAGCTTGTCATTGTGATTAAAAAATTATAATTGGTTCTCAAAATTAGGGCCTAAAGTTTTTAGAATGTTTGTGTGCATTCCAGGCATTCATATCCTCTATTTGAAATATAACATAGCTTAGTAGTTAAAGCCACATGGTCTTTGAATCCCAGCTCTCCAATTTACTAGTTCTGTGATCTTGAACAAGTAACCTAAATGTCCTCTGCTTAGATTTACTTTCAATAAAATATGAATAATTGTAGTATCGAACTCACAGAATACTATGCAAATTTAAATAAATTAATTCATGAACAGCATATACAAGATCTTATATTTAGAAAGCACTATACAGATAATGACTATTTTGCTATAGTTGAATGAAAATCATAACTTAGATTTCTAAATTGGCCACTTGTACAAAAAATTGGCTGGTATTGGGTTGAAGCAACCAAAGACATTTTAAGCTCAGTTTCTAGGTGGTAAATAAATAATCCGTTTAAGAAGATATAGATGATGAGGTCTGAATTAAATGACAGGAGGTTTATCCCAAACACAAGGCAAAAATGATCAAGGTTAGCCGGTACCAAAAGCCTGAAATGTTATCCTTCTCCCATTTTAGTCTTTTTTTAGATCCTCACCGAACAGTTTAGATCAAGTTGAAAAGAGAAAATTGATATTAGGAGCAACCGTAATATCATAACTTGGTGTTCTGGGGTTCATATGCCTCCACAGCCTAAGAAAGTATGTGACTAAGCTGACAGAAATGATGTTGAGCTTGGGGGAAATAAATGTAAACTGCATCTGTGTGTATGTGTGTGTGTGTATTATGTATATATAGTATGTATAGGAAATGTCATCTATATTAAATGCAAAATTTTATGAATTTATGATGTAAAATATATCCATATATATTTTACATTTGCATATATATATATTTGAAATACATATACATATATTTGAAATGTGAGATAAAATAATTAAAATCAAAACTAGGCCAAGAAGATGGCTAGGTAATAACATTAGTTCCAAATAACTGTGCAACTTAGAATGTTATTTCCTTTGACACCCTCTGCCTATGTTTTCTCACGTCAGTGCAATATAACTAAACTAATTTGCCTTGTAGAAATGAAGTGAACAATAACAAGAAAAGGCAGTAAAGTGTAATACAAATAATATGAGTTTAGAAGTCAAAACACATTAGTGGGAATCCTACTTTCTAATAAAATACTTGCAGAAGTGTAGAATGCTAGTTCTAAGTTCATTCCATTATTAAGAGCTTAGGATTTAGGCAGGCCTGATTTGAATCTGAGTTCTGCCACTCCATAAAGTCGAGTCTCCAGGAAGTTCTTTGGGCCTCAATTTCCTCATTATAAAACAGGGACAAGAGAACCTCCTGGAGACCTCAAAGAAAGGGCAGAGAGTATTTCATTTCTCCACCCCTCTCCCATCTCTCCTCTTTACCCCCTCAACTAATCTGGTTGGTTAGAGACCAGGAAATTTATTGAGACATTTTTATTAGTGGCAGGTCACTGTGCACAGGAAAGATAGATACATGGGCTGGGTGCCATAGCTCATGCGTATAATCCCAGCACTGTGGAAGACTGAGGTGGGAGGACTGCTTGAGCTCAGGAGTTCAAGACCACTCTGAGGAACTCGATAGGACCTCGGGAAAAAAAATCCAGATAAGGTGGTGTGCACCTGTGGTCCCAACTACTCTGGAGGCTAAGGTGGGAGTGTCACATGAGTCCAGCCTAGAAAGTTGAGGTTATAGTGAGCCGTGATCACCCAGCCTGGGTGACAGAGTGAGACTGTTTCGTAAAAAGAAAGAAAGATGTGCAGATGAGTGTGTCTGTCTCTGGCATGTCTTCTTGAAACTGCTGGGTGGTGAGCTGAGTCATGGTCTCCCCAGGAGAAATGAAAGGTTCATGCATTTCAGCCTTTTTATCAGAGGCTTAAGTTGGGGTTCAAGGCAGAACCCAGAAAATGTAAAGGGTACCACACTTGCTATTTTTCATTATCCCTTATGCATCTGTCTACTTCATGAGAGCTTCATTAGGAACCAAGTGTCTAAGATAAGTTAAAAATAGGTCCCTTGATTGTGTTGTCATCTGATAATGTCCTACTCAGTATAACCCCTAAAATATATTTTATAATATTTTTCATGAAGACGAGATGAAATAATGGTCTTAAAGCACTTAACAAAGTGTCTGGCATATAGGAGAATAAGCAAGTAGTATGTATTAGTATGTATTATTTTATTATTACAATTAGAAAACAAAGATTTAGAAAGTTGGGGCTGTTTCTCTAAAGTTACTTGGTTGGCTAATGACAGAATGAAATTCAAACTTGAAACACCCATTTCTTACCACAACTTTCTTCTCATGCTTCCATTTCTCTCCTACCTTATGTGCCTTCCAAATCCTGGGTAGACTCCAGCTCAACAATCCCTCACTCAGGCACTGCCAGAACTGGCTCTCCTCCCAGCCTTCGACTGTGACCCTTTCTCCTATACCAGATTGCCTTCTTCCTTGAACCCTCCAATTTCAGGGTTGCTCAAGGCTTTCTCCTCTCTCTGCACCTCTGCACTTGTAACCACATTGAATATCACCATTTCTGATGTTCATGCTCTTAGAACCAGTTCCCAAGGTTGTATCTCCTTTTTAAGTTCTGTCATCCATGCTGAATTTTAACCCCACCTTTAAAGTTGCCTGCCACAGATCTCCCAACTGGGAGATCTTTTACTGGCCCCTTTAAGTCAAAATTATGGAATCATTACTTGCTCATCCTCTAGCCCTACTCTCTTCCTCAGTCATATGCATTTTCTGATATTTTCAGTTTTAATAAAGGAGCCACTCTTCTTCTTCTTTTAGACTCAATTCCCCAGGTTCTCCCTCCCCTTCTTCCCGTCTAGTTCATATGATTTGTCATCATTCAAGAGCTATGCTGAACAGTATGGTAGCCACTAACCATGTGTGACTACTGAGCACTTGTAAATGTGGCTAGTCTAAATTGAGACCTGTAACTGCAAAGTACGCACGAAATTTTGAAGACTTAGTACAATAACCAAGAATATAAAATATCTCACTAATTTTTTTTTAAATGGATACATGTTGAAATGACTGAGTTGAATAAAATATATTATTAGAATTAATTTTTCCTATGTCTTTTTGTCTGGTTTTATTGTGCCCATCAGAAAATTTAGATTACATATGTAGATTGCATTGTATTTCTACTGGACAGCATTGCTGTACATCATTGTAATCTTCTTTCTCAACATTTAAAAAATTTCTTCCATTCTAGTCTTACTATCATTATCTGGTTCAAGGGTCTTATAATGCATCCTAGCAGATTTCTCTGCCTGTTCAGTCTCCCTACTCCAATTTCTCTCATCCAAACTGTGTTCCGTCTCTAAATCAATCTTACTAATGAAAGATTCAAATAAAAACCACTCTCTACTCAAAAATAAAAAAGCAAAAACTATCCTCCCTGTCCATCAGACAAAGTCCAAACTGTTACAGTCCCCTGCGCCTTGCTCGTCATGTAAGAGCTGTGATGCTTTAGGATGGCAAAGAAATGCACAGCAAGATGAAGCTCTGTTAAGCTGGAAGAATCTTACTTTGTGTGTGTGTGTGTGTGTGTGTGTGTGTGTGTGTGTATGTGTGTGGTGAAGGGGTCACATGGCATCTCCCAGTGACTTTGACTTGACTAAGCCTGGTTCAGAAAATGATACCCTTCACAAGGATTTTATAAGCTGAAATAGTACATTCCTTTCATGAATTTCCAAAGCCACCAACCTGTTGACAAAAACAGCAACCTATATAACAAATAGGCTGGAAAGAAAGGTTTCTGATGCCCCTAGAAGGCCGTGGCTCCTCCTCTGAGATGCCAAGATCGATATCATTGTGTCTTAAACATCCCAAATATCTAAATTTTACCCACGATTGGGACTGATTTCTCTCTGAGAAGATCAAGAAATCACCAAACTTTCCTAAAGCAATTAATTGGAGCAACTGGAAATACAACAAGAAGAGCAACAAAACTTCATGAAAATATCTGGCCATTCAGTACTATTTTCTCAGTGTCAGAAGATGGGTGAAGCAGAGTCGAAAGATTTTGCTTTTCCAAACTACAATAAAAATACAGTTTTAATGTTAGATCCTGTTATCATCATTAATATTTTTCCAGGTAATCTCATCCTTTTGATATTCAAAACTAAAGCCTACTATTATTTTCTTCATCATGAACCCTACATACCAGCTCATTGTGATTACTGCTCATCCATGACCATTTATACTAAATCTATACCTTTTCTCAGGTCCTTGCCCTTGCATGAAGTGCCATATCATCACAGAATGGTAGAACTGGAAAAGAAGTTGGAGGTCATCTAACCCAATTCTTCATTTTATAAATGAGAAACCTGAGGCCCTGGAGCTCATGAAGTCAATTTCTGATAGAGGCCAGAACCCAGATGTGCTGCTTTCCAGTCCTGTACCTTTTTCACCACATAATTTTTTTTCATATTTTTTTTTGATTTTGCATGTTAGAATTCTCCCTGTTCTTCATAATCTAAGATAAATGGCACTTCTTCCAGGTGTCAAACCATCAGTGATCTACCACTCAGCCTGTTTGCCCACTCTCAGTCTGTAACCTACTAGATGTTTGTGATCCTTAGCTCCTGTCTTGGATCTTAAATAGGGTGGGTGAAGGTAATGATGCTATCTGAGGCAAGGTATGTCTACTAAGATGCCTTCTATATAGGAAAATCTCTATGTCTGTTTTTCAAATTAATAAACAAAAAAAGAGATGTGTCAATTTAGATCCTTGACTACTAAATCTATAATATGAGAAAATAGATGTATGAAAATGTAAAAACAATCATGCAATGATGCAATTCATTCTGATTTCCTTGAACAAAAAGCTTCCACATTTTTTTGTTTTGTTTGTTGTCAATTTTTTAAAAATAATTTCACTCCTCCCCTTTAAGCCTGTCTTTTAACAAGAAGAGGATTAGTGAATTATAGCAGACACTAAGTATTAGGGATTTAAAGATTAACTTTGGAAATCCATGTGTCTCCTTAAAACAGGCGGAGTGTCATTTCAGCAGAGTGAAGAGAGGCTCCCAGCCAAAAAGACCTAGCCTAGTTAAAATGAAAAAGAGTTGGTTAGTGTTTGCCAATGGATGTTTAAACATAAAATAATCTATCACCTCAATTCTTCTGTTTCAGTATGTTTATTAAGTAAATGTTTATTATACTAAATTCTATTTCAAACTGGATGAGGGAAAGGGAGTGACTTTTTAAAACTAGGAATTTTATATAACTCATATATGGCATTATCTTTTAAAAAATCAATACATTTCTATTTTTAAATATGTTGTTTACATAGGACTCAAGGGAAGGTTAGAAGGAAAACATAGCCCCAAATGAAATTAGTCCTAAGGAAAATCCGCACACACAAACAAAATTCACTCACAGAGGGCCTACTAGTAATTTTTAAAATGAGACACAGAGGGTATAAAGAAAAAGGCAAGAACAGGCTTTCTGTGCTTTCAATATTAAGAGTCAAATAAAAAAAATTTATCACAGCCCATGGTTAGTGGTCATGGGGATAAGCAGATATTTACACACTTGACTTAATTCACTTCAGTGTTATGCAGCAAATAATTATTGAATGTTTGTGATGTGCAAGGCAGCATATTGGCTAGGAAATACAAGGTAATTAAGGATGATTACAAATAATTTCTATCCTCAGAAATTTTGGGCAGTATGGATATTGTTCATAGATCAATTGATCTGAATATCAACCCCCTCCCAACGTACAGACGTTAGCACTGGTTCCTGGGAAAGAAGTGGTCTCAATTACCCAGATAACTCTTTCTATTCATGATTTAACATATTTAATTTGTCTTCCTATAACTTAAGGTTCTTTATTTGACTTAAATCTGAGCAATTTTCTCTAAATCTACTTAAAGACATTTCCAGAAATGAAACTTTGAGTAGTTCTAGAATCTGAAGACCTCATTCAAAACATTAACATTTCAATAACATTTACTCATATATCGTGTTTTACTAAATTCTATGAAATGCTTTAAAATTATATTCACTGAAAAACTAATGATAATTTTGTTTCTAGAAAGTCAAATGGAAACCAAATTTAAATGGCATCTTGGGCAAAATTTTATTCAAATATTAGCCTCTTCAAAAGTTACTAAGTAGTCCACAGGTATTAATAGAAGCAGAACCTTTTCTGCTACCCAACTAGAATGTACACTCCTTCAGAGTAGGCACTCTGTTTTTCATCTTTGTAAAGTTAACGAGGGTCTTATACAGTGCCTGATACACAATGGGCACTTAGTATTGCATGTTCAGAATGAATGAATTAATAAACAAAACATATGGCCTGGCAGTAGTCAGAAAACTTCACCTCTTAAATTATCCACAAAAGTAGAGAATGATTCTGTAACATAGAACAATCCAAGAAACCAGGCAGGTGTTTCCCTGGGCCAAAGAGGAGAGTTACCCTGAGAAGAAGAGCTAGGGCAAGATGGCGGCTGACCACTGCGTCTACACTTGACCTCCCAGTGATGTCCTGTAGGGTGCACAAATTGTAGACATCTCCCCAGAGGTGTTCTTTCCACAGAAATATTATCACCAAAAGCTATGCCCCATAACCTGATATCCTGGAAATCTGTCCAACATACTGAGCAGAGCTATCCAGTTCCAAAAGTCAGTGGGATTTATTGCCAAAGATTTCTTTGCAAGTGGTAGAGGACATATCATTCTCATTTTTTGCCCTCCCTGGTGAGATGTTTAAATAAACACATAGTTTCATTCCTGGACTCACTAGCTGGGTATTCTTTGAAACTTCAGTTACAGATCACTCGAAGGAACAGTGTGACCTCTGTGAAAGCGCAGGCTTGGAATTCTGTGAGAAGGGTAATCACAAGATTAATGTTTTCCCTATTTAAATCTAATTTCAAACTAAAAATAGCTTCAAAAGCCTCTACTTATCTTAGAGGGGGAGGCAGGCTGGCAAGGGGTAGGGATTACACTGCTAGAGAACATCCACAATAAATCCTCCAATGTTTCAGCATTGAATATGTTAATTGGGGACTATGAAATAGCATTTGTCACATGTGCAATGTGTCTCCCTTTGTCAATAAAACATGTGATTATTATTTTTTTGGAACACAAACAGAAATTCATTATTTTCAAATAGTCATATTTTGGTATTTAATATTTTTGCAGGGTTTTAAGCACGCCCAAATCATTGATTTATGTGCTGAATAGTCTCACTTATTATTTCCATTTTATGAAAAACATGAAAGAATTTAATTGACTTTCCCAAGGTCACTAGCAAAGCAATGATGAGAAACTTGAGAGTGAATCCTTTCTTCTTCCAAATATTTTGAAAGTTGGTTCATGTGAAGAAAAAAAAAATGTATGATGAAAGAGCACTTCTGGGAATGAGAAAGAGAAACTTAGTCTCTCAATGCCTAGAGGTCTGTGCTAGTTCCAAAGATAAAGCTTTTATTTTAAGCACAGAGCTCAAATTAATCTTCACTCTAACTAAACATTTTCTTTATTATATTCTGAATTCGGAAAAATAAATGAAACAATCAGAAAGAAACATTTTATGAAGTTTGCCCTTATTAGTCTAATATTTAATTCCAGTGTTTTGTGCTTTGGCACGTATTTAAATAATTTAGGATTTCAGCAAGCTACTCACGTAAAAAATATCTCTGGCAATGTAATATTTATTGAGCCAATAGTTATTGCAAGCTTAGTCAGATACTATTCTTGCCTTCCCATTTAGTTCTCATAAAAAACTATGTGAAGCAGATGCTATTCATATCATGCCCATTTTATAGATGAGAAAACGAGGTCTAAAAAAATTAATTTTCCCAAGGTCCCAGAAATTGTGAGGGTTAGAGGCTGAAAGCAAACAGGATGTGTATCTATCAAAAACAAAACAAAACAAAACCGATACTGAACAACCTCACAGCTCTGTCAAAAGCTACTTTTTAGCTAATAAATCCTCGTTTCCAGGAGGTTTCTTTTTTTTTTCTTTATTTTTTTCTGGGAAGTTGACACTGCTGGAGGTGTCTTAAAGCCATAAAAAGCAATGAGCTTGTGTCCTTTGTAGGGGCATGGATGAACCTGGAAACCATCATTCTCAGCAAACTGACACAAGAACAGAACATCAAGCACCGCATGTTCTCACTCATAGGCAGGTGTTGAACAATGAGAACACATGGACACAGGGAGGGGAGCATCACACACTGGGGTCTGTTGGGGGAAATAGGGGAGGGACAGCGGGCGGTGGGGAGTTGGAGAGGGATAACATGGGGAGAAATGCCAGTTATAGGTGATGAGGAGGAAGGCAACAAACCACATTGCCATGTATGTACCTATGCAACAATCCTGCATGTTCTTCACATGTACCCCAAAACCTAAAATGCAATAAAATATTTATTAAAAAAAAAAGAAACAGCAAGTTATATTAAAATATGCATTGTATTATTTTATAAAAGTGACAATAATAAGAAAAACTTCAGCAGAATGTTAATTCAATTTAGTGTTTCCCAGAAAACCTTATTTTTTATTTCTAGATTTTTCCTTATTCCTAAGTTTTCTCTATTGGTTTGAAACCTAGTTCTATTTTGTACATAGGAAGGCATTCATGGCAAACTGAATTCAAATTCCTACTTTGCTTCACATGGACCATGTGACCTGGGGCTTACTATGGAAGTTCTTCAAGCCTCTCTCATATTGGTATTCAGTAAAGTGTTCCCAAACTTCTAGCTATAAATGTTTTGTTAGGAAGTAAAACAGAATTTAGAGATTAGCCTAAACTTAATTTACAAAAGAAAAAAAAATGAGGCTCAGAGAAATTCAATGTTTTTGTTGTTGCTGTTGGTTTGTTTTTTTGAGATGGAGTCTTGCTCCGTCACCCAGGCTGAGGGCTGCAGTGGCGTGATCTTGACTCACTGCAACCTCTGCCTCATGGGTTCAAGTGATTCTTCTGACTCAGCCTCCTGAGTGGCTGGGATTACAGGGATCTGCCACCATGCCTAGCTAATTTTTGTAATTTTAGTAGACACCGGTTTCACCAAGTTTACCAAGCTGGTCTTGGACTCCTGACCTCAGTTGATCTGCAGGCCTTGGCCTCCCAAAGTGTGGGGATTACAGGCGTGAGCCACTGTACTTGGCCAAAATTAAGTGATTTTCAAAAGCCCCTAAGCTAACTCCTTATGGAAACAGTAATGAACCCAGGTTGCCAGAGTCCCAAGTATTTTTGGACTCTTTCACTACCCTGTGCTACCTCAAGCTGATGAATAAATAACTGATAATCCCTGCCACCAGGAAAAATTTTCTTCAGGCAGATAAGCATGATTATCTTCATATATAACCAGTTACAGTGCTGGGCAGAGAGGTGGGGGTGTAGCCAAAAGTCTTCTCAGTGCCAGTGAATTTTAAGTACTAGACAATGTGTTCAGAGTCCCTTGTTGCCACTTGGTGTTGACTTACACTTTCCCATTTGAATCCATGACATTTTAGCTGAAGCTCTGGAAGCTACACAAATATCACTTTGGGGGTTTTGTTTTGAAGCTTCACTGCATGACTTGAATAGGTCCTCATGCTTCTTCATAGGCTCGCCCTCCCTGAGCAACTCCATGGAGCACCTCCATGGAGCTTCCCATGGGAGCAGTTGCTAGCAATTACTGCTGCCAACTGACTTCTTATGCGCATTGAGATCTCTGTGGCAAGGCCCAGGACTCTCTCTCTGTCTTAGATATGTTCAAAATTTTATCATTAATGTGGATAAATATAGAGAAGGCTTGCTGAGCCAATATACAAGTGACACAAAGATGGAGACTGCAATGAATATGATAATGACAGAGTCAGGTATAAAAAGTCAGTTTTCAAAACAAAATAAGTGATAATTTGATTCCCTTCATTTTAGTCAGACCACCTATAAACTATTATTTTCCTTTCTAGGTACCAACGACATAGTTAAACTGAAGAGCATCCAGAATTTTCGATATGAATAAGAGATAATTCAAGGCATGTGAAAATTATATAGGGTGGTTGAAGGAACTAGAATTTCTTATCCTGCGGGGAGGGGTATGATAACTGTCAAGAACTATGAAGGATCTGAGATTTTACCCTACTTGCAAGATAACAAGTTTGCAACAGTTTCATGGATGCTGGCAGAAGACACAAGACTTCTGGGTCAGAGACAAAGGATAATTTATCATTCACAGCAATCACAGCACTGAGTATCAGCATTTTCCCATGCCAATTCCTTAAGCTCCAGTTCCCACAGGCCAACACAAAAAAGCCAGATGGTATTTGCACACAAAATGGGCTGCGTTACAAGAGGGGAACTCTGAGCTAGGGAAATCCCAGTATTTTATAAGGAGCTGCACGCAAACCTGCCTAGCCATTTTTTTAAGGGGAAGGGAGATACTATCTCTAAACAAATCTCTTTGAAAAGAACAAAATGTTGTCAGTGCCTCTGCTGGGAAGACATACAGAAACAGGAAAGACCATGGAGAGTGACTTTCAACAATTACATCTTGAGTGTTGTAATGTTAGCAAGTATTAGAAATCTCTGTCACTCCAGAAGACAAAACAAGATGCAACTGGAGAAAATTACAGAAAGACAAATTTGGGACTGATTAAGAGATATTTTATAAATAGAAGAACAAGCTAAAAATGGGATGGACACTTTAAGATGTTAGACATGTTAAGGAAGAAACCAAGCAGCCACTTGTTGTTGACTATTGAGGAAAATATTCATATACCATAGAATACTGAATGTAGTGGTTATATTAAACTTCTTCCAGCACTCCAGCTATCAGAAAGTAGAGGGAGAAAAAGAAGTGAAAAAACTAAGAAAAAAGGACAGAAAAGGATAAGGTATACTTTTGAACTTGAAATACTCAATTGTGTATTTTCTGAAGTTGTATTTATGTCCCAAAAGGATCCAGATAACTCTTTGATAAACCATAGACAGCAATATCCAGAGCCTTTACAAACTTTGTGTTGTAATCTCCCTTGTCGAGCTTCTTCAGCTAAAAAAAACAGCTCAGAAGTCTACTTGGAAATTAAAAAACAAAAAACGTTGAATATTTATCCTAGATTGATTATCCTGTGTTTTGAGAAACAAAATCTTTGCAAAGGCATTCTCTACAATCTAACTGGAAATACTTCTGGTTGCCCAGACACTTAAACTGAAGCTTCAGAATATCCCGAAAGAAAATACATCATCCATAGGACTTTTTTCAGAAACAAAATATGTCTTCCCCCGTCCCTGACAAAAGAGACTATTTAAGGTTATTATAACTTGCACGTCAATTAACAAATGAATATCTTTATTTATGGTTTTATTAACTGGCCCTTCTATTTGAACTCATCTGTACACCACATATGTAAGATGCTATAGCTACAACCAGAAGGTTGATAAGTGGCCATGTCATGCCATATGACCTCTCTGCTTCTCTGTTTCTTTATATGTAAAATGAGGAGGTTGAAATAGATTACAGCAATGCTTTTTTCCGCTTTTCAAACTCCAAAGAACCCAGGAAGAGCCTCTTTCTTAAAAGCTGGTGTAAGTTTGGTGCTCTGAGGCTGGTCATAAGGCTTGGAAGAGAATAAGGGTGGAAATCCCTTTTAAAAGATAGTTTAAAGGGAATTTCTCCTACTCTGAAGCACAGAAAGTAGAGAAACATCAATCAGGATATTGAGAAAAGCTGCAGGTTGGAGGGATCTAAGAGGATCTTGTGGTGCTTTAGAAAAAGACATGAGTATAGTTTATAGCCAGAAACTGAAGGCAAAATTCCCACCATACTAAAATGCAGCAGGGAACTCTATTCTAAAAACATGACCTTGGAAGGGACGAAAGACTGGCTAATGTATTGGGCTTGGTTCACCTGATCAGAGCAAGATGCTAGATGGAGAAGCCTCATGTCTTCAGAGTAGACCCCTCTCTGAAAATAATTCATTTATTCTTGTTAGAAACAAACAAAGCTTAGAGGGTTCTCCTTTTCCACCTCAAAAAAAAAAATCTCTTCTGGAGTAGGCCAGTTGGATCCTGGATTGCATACTCACGTCTAGTCCTTTAGATACTTTCTGGAGATCATGGCTTAACGCTACAACTTTTTGATTAATCAATAAATGAGACACCCATCTAACATAATTTTTCTTGGTCAACACATATCTCACAAGTCACATCTTAGATTTTATTCAATGTTTTGAGGCTTAGAATATTTATTGAAAATAACTGTGTTTCAATATATTTTATATGTCAATTCTGAAAGTTGACATCTTGAAATTGTAAGTTTTTTAAAAAAATAATTTATGGTGAATAAGTGAAATTTCTCATTGTACCAAATTCATCAATATGTTTACATTATAAAAAGCTCAGTGTTTCAGTAAAACACTGTGCAATGAATCCAATAAAAAAGGAACTTGAATACATATTTTTTCTGCATACATAAACATTTGCTCTAACTTTTACCTCCTAAAATCATTTATTTTGCCTCAGCCTTAACCCTTAAAAATAGCAAAGCAATTGTCTGTCTTGAAATGTTTATTAATTTAACAACAGAGTCAAATTAGGCTCCTTCGCACCCAAGTTAAACTTGCTTTCCTTGGTGTTTAAAATATTTTAAAAGGTCTCTTGGAGGGAGAGACATTGATCTAGAACTTGAGATCTCTGGGGGAATAAAACATAGGGTTGTCATTCTGAGCCCAGGCTAAGAATGAGATTGCCGCATTTTTCTGAATCAAAAGGCAGATCTATTCTAGAGAATGACCTTGGGAAAGTCTAGGGTTGTTTTTTTCCCTATCCTGGGATGCAGATATACTCCATAAAGGCCAGCTGCACTTGTTATAAATATCTTGTAAGATAGGCAAAGTGCTGCACTATAACTCCTCTAGCCAGAAAGCCAGGAGAGAGAGGGCTTATGTGATCTTTTGAGAGTAAGGTGTTCACTCCAAGGAGCTCAGAGTAATTAAAACGGAGAGTTAGCACTTCTTGCAGGAAGGATCAATTTACTCTGAAAAGCCCAAAGCTTTTTTTCACTTGTTATGGTACTCTTGCTCCGGGCAAGGGAGGAGTCAGGAGAGCCAGTGAGGGGTGGTTGAACAAGGAGCAGCAATCTGAGAAGGGGAAACAAAAATAGAGTGGGAAATAAAGGGAGGAGTGAAAGAAGAGCAGGCTTTGGGAGGCCCTGTGGCACTTGTGGGCAATGTCTGTGCTCAAAGCCCTCTTAGGGGGCAGGTGGCTATTTCGGTCTGTTCCCATTATAGAAGTGGATCCTAGTGTTGCCCTGAGGAAGGGCACAGAAACTGGAACTGACACACCACTCCTTAGGTCATTTTTCTCCTCGTGAATCTGCAGTGACTCCCACCCTTGATTTTTCTGTTTAGAACCCTCTGAGGTCCAGCTCTGCCTTTGTCCTTCCCATAGGAGCTCCCATAGGAGCTGTCCAACTATCTACTCCAGCCAGGCTGTACTCCTGTTTTTGGGCCCCATACCCACACCTAGGTTTCTTTATTCTACGTTTTTTTCTCTTCCTTTCCTTTGCGCATATCTAAATTACCTCCATCCTCTCAGGTCAAGATCTGATTTATTTCATAAGAATAACTTACATTGCATTAAACTTTATGCCAAGCACTTAAACATGCACAATTATACCTGAGCCATTGTCTCCTGAATATTTCCTTTATTATTTTGGCATTATTATAATATAATAATAATAATATTATATTATTAATAATATATATTTCCTTTATTATTTATTATTTATTTATTATTTACATTCATCTTTCCTCATGTTTTATCTCTTGCAGCATTTGTTCACTAACCCAACTCTGCAGAATCAACCCCTAGTGATGAAAGGCTGTAATAATGTCCATTGTCAATAAACTCCCCAGGAAAAATTGGAGTTAGGAGTTAGGGTGACCTAAGCTGGTAGAATTTTGACTAGTGCTGTTTATATGTTTCCATATTGTATAATAAAATTTTTGCCACGATGATGTACAACTTTTATAAGGAAAATCAGCTATTGTGCCACTGCGCTCCAGTGGGAGAAAGAGCAAGACCCCATCTCTTAAAAAAACAAAGATAAAAACAGAAAGTAAAAAAATAAAATAAAAATTAGCATACATAGTAAGCTCCTCCGATGATTCTGTTGGTGTGGGAGCCATAGGTCCATGTTAGTCATTTGAACAATAACTCAATCATATGCCTTTTTAAATGTATTCTCCATCCAACAAGGTAGAAAAGTATTCAACATTAAGAACTGGCCCTGTCTTTTCCCCGCTCTCTCCAGTGCTAGCAATTTCAGGCTCAAAGCAGGAGCTCCATAAACACATGAGTGACTCTAACAAAAATAAGAAAAAAATTAATGAGGACACACATGACATGGAACCTTTGAAAGAAGAAGAAAATCTTAAAATTAATAGGTTAAAGATGTGTGCTTTTTTTTTAATTAAAAAAGGTAATGACTAGTTGAGGAGAAAATTGGAAGACATAGATTATAAATACAACCTAAGGGAGTTGGTTTAGATACAAGCTTTTCCTCCCAATAAAAGTTGTAATAAGAGGTATTCACATCTTCCTTTTCGGTGGTCTTAAAACCCATTGGTTTTATCTGTGCAGGACAATTTACAGGAGCCCTTCTTAAAATGGGAGAGGGATGAATAGATGACCTTTCATGCTGTTAGCTCTTTTCTCCTCTCTCTGTTGGAAAAATGTTAAGCCTTAGTATTCAATACCAGGCACCACCCCCAGTGCATTAATTCTAGTGAAATAAGAGAGGAAGCATTTCTGTTTCGTGAAAAGTTTTATTTGGTGACTATATGCAATCATGAATACACATTCCTCTGAAGACTGTAAAAGTCATCTCCTCTAAACAATTAACTTTTCATTAAAAAAAAAAAACCCTTGAAGCTTTGCTAGCAACCTATTATTTCAATCATTTGTGTAAAGAGTAAATTCAGGTAATGTATAGCTACCTGTTATGTTATTAATATGAATACATAGAATGTAGTTGGCTTGGTAAGTAGTTTTTAAAACTCTGTAGCCTCTGAATTAAGTTTCACTTGAAAAATAAGACTCTACTCTCACTCACATTTGCCAAGGACAGAACCATCTCTTTTAAGCTCTCCCATTGCCTCCCAATGCTCCTTGCTTTAGGAGAAAACCAGTAACTACTTAGGTCCATTCAGCACAATCTTCCTCATTCTTCTCACGACCCAGATAGATGCCCATGAAACCAAACAAACAGAGACATAATTAGAGCTAGGAAATCTCTTCCTGGCCTTGTCACCAGATTCATATGAGATCCTTTTTAGTCTTTTATTCTCTAGTCAGATCAGGTGATACTTTGTCTGATGGCGAATCTATGTCAGTATTGATGCTTTTGGTTTCACAATCACACAAGTTCAGGAGTATTCATTCATTGAGCAAACATAAAAATTGAAACCTTCTTATGTTGGGTTAGTTATATAAATGTCCATTTCCGCCATCCTCAAATGTCTTTAACCAACTGCATATTTATAGAATAATGGATTATGGTCCTGGGACCAAATATTGTTTCAGTTTGATTTGTTGAGAACTCTAAAGAAAGGGAATCCTCGCCAAGACATGAGGCACGTCATCTCCTCAGGAGGAGATGCTGCGCCATTCCTCCTAAGCAAGGGCATGGTCGAACTGCCCTTTCTCCAGGCCTTCAAGTCCATCAGCCCAGGTAGAGGTTGGCATGCTTCGATATGGATCTAAAAGAATCCGGAAGCACCGGACAATGAGAATGCCCAAGAAAATAAACAACAAAATCACAAAAACAAATGTTGTTTTCTGCTCCAAAGACATGCTAGAATCTGATGATATGTTCCCAAGGGGCACTAGTGTTGAAGGGATGGGCTGTCCACCATCCATGGTCCAGGGAAGCCAGAGCACAGGGTCTCCTGGTTTCCTTTTCTTCCATCATCAGTCTGCGGAGGGCATGGTGGCTGCGCCCTGGAGCTGCTGAGTTATCTGCAGGAAAAAAGAAAGGGAAAGGAAGGGAATACCTATAAAATAGCAGCCTTATTTTCTAGGCTCACAGTCATATTTTTCAGAGAGAAAAAGAAATCTGTAAACCAGATTTCTTTTTCACCAGAGATGCTCAATTCCGTATAATTACAGGGAAAGATATTTTACTCTTGCATGAAATTACCAAATTGTTCTCAGAAGGGCCACCTGGGGCCAGGAGGGATGAGCAGGGAATACAACTATAATACAGAAGAGGAGAAATGTGCACAGTAATATTGACCTCAGGGCGTGCTGTCAGCTTGACATCCGAACCCAGCCTCGCCTGCCAAGTCTCCACTAATATTACTCTCATATTGTTCTGCTCCAGCTCTGCTCCACTAATGTTACTCTTACATTGTTCTCAGGGTAGGGCCATAGAACAAGCCTCAGCTATGTGCCAGCACCATGGCTAAACTCCACACACGTTAACCACTTTACTGCAAGCTTCATGAGAGCGGGGATCTCTGTAGCCCCAGTGCAAGGAAACAGAGGCTAGAAAAGGTTCTTAAAACAGAAACCCTCTCTGGGACCATCAGGTTCTGGGCCCCAGGCTCCACTCTACTGCAAAATGGGTGTGGGACCTTGGAGAGGTCACCAAGCTATAAAAATGCAAGTAGAAATGCCTGCATCTTTCAAGGTGCTATAATAAGGATGAAGAGCTGTGAAAACCCTTTGAAAATATACAAAGAAGAAAAAAAACAAAGCAAAGTGTTACTTCACCTAAGATACAACTAAGGGAGCTATGCCGCTTCTCCTTCCCTTCCTACTGCCTGAGCCAAGGGAGAAGGGAGGTATCTCAGACTCCCAAACTATCAAGTTCCCGCTGCTTTTTCTTTTTTCCTCAGAAAACAAAAACCAGGTTCAATACTTGACCCTGGGAAGCACCTAGAGAATTAAGCCAAGGGAAAGGAATTGGTCAATGTTTATTTTCAAAAGGACAGTTTTCCTTACAGTGGCTTGGAGACTATCAGTAGAGAGAAAGAGAAGGAAAAGGACAAGCTAACACTATTTCAATTTTACTGGTAGAAAAACTTAGATATATAGATAATACTGTATAAATATACCAGCATGTATTACCATATAAAAATACAATTATATAAATGACAAGCATACACAAAGATCATTAAAAGCTTCAGATACTGAACTAAATCTACTTAAATTACATTGTAAACAAAAGCATATACATTAGACACTACAGAAAATTAAATGACATTTGTTATGAATTTGTTTATAAGGAAAATTACATAGCAGTAATTAGCTATAAAAATAAAATACATGACCTAAAGCATCAACGCGATATTTCTTCAGTTAACTTATAATCATTGACTTTAAGTACAGCATAATCATAATAATATAACAGAAATCATAATATAACGTAACATAATATAACAGTTTGTATGTATATTGACACTTCAAAGTTTATAAAATCACAGTTTAGAAAAACGGTTTATAAGGGGGATCACAACTAGGATCTGAGAAGGAGGAGTTACTAATTTGGGGGCAATGCATTACTGTTGCAGCTTCATCATTTTGAATTTTTTTAAATGCTGGAACAGTTGCAAAACTCATTTATAATTGATGTCTGTTTTGAAATAATACTGGGGTAAAATTTTGACTGCATTTTTAATAAATAAGCTCTTCGGGAATTTATTCCCGAAGAAGAGGGTGTTAATGCACTGGGTTTTGTTTTGGTTTGCTTGTTTCTAAGCACCCTCCCAGCCTTGGGTATTAATTGCTCATGGGCCAGGAAGGGAGGGGCAGGAAAGGAGGCCAGAGCCTCCAATGCAGGCCTCCTCAGCGCATCAGATCAGGGCCACCTGTGCCCACCAAAAATATCCAAACTATACTTAATCAGACGAATTATAAAATTCTCCAAGGGCTGAGCCCAAGGAAAGCCTGCTGATGACAGAGGGGCAGACGCTGAGGCCGTTCCTGACATACTCCCTCTTTCTTTTTCATGTCCTACTGAGGATCCTCTCACTTTTATCCCTGTTCTCCTCACTGGATTACCAGAATCTCATTCCATGTCCTTTTTCCCTCCAGCCAAATGAGGCCAGAGTCCTGCTGTTTGTCCATTCTCAACAGAGCTGAGACAGGTATGTATTTTCAGAAAGTTCTTTAGGAAAACACCACATAATCCAAAAAGGAAATATATGAAGAGCAAAGACCATTATCTGTATGCATTGACATAAGGGTTTCTGGATCTGTGAAATCCAAAAAATCAGGGAAGAACTAGATAGAGAACCTTTTGAGGCCTTGAGAATGACCTCCTCAGCACAAGCAGGCTGACTGGTACAGCGATACCTTGCTCAGTCCCTCCCTTCCCCCTGGGGTCTCCACTTGATGAGCAACATTGTGACCCCAGGAGCAGTCTTCCCCAGCCTTCTCTTCCATACAGGGCAAATGCCAAATCCTTCTCTCCTGGATCAACTCTCATACTTTCTAGGCTTCACCCACAACTCAGGATTTAGAGCAAGCAAATCATTCATTTGGGGGCTGCAGTGGTGGGCAACCATTCCAGAAACTCCAGCAAATAACTTATCCTGATTCAGATTATCTGCTGTAGCTGCCTCTTTAATCACCCTAGGAATGACTCTCGGGCTCGGATTCTGCACAAGGATGCCAACTATTAGAATGATTTTTAAAATCAGTTTTAATTTTCAGTTTTACCATCCTCTACTGATTAAAAGCCAAGGTACAAACGAAGGGTTAGCCCTCTTTGCATCGAGAAGCCTCCTAAAATATAAGTATGTGCATTCTCCAATGTCTTCATTGCCAAATGTTTCCTGATTTACCAAATTAACGAGCAAATAGAGGTGAGAGAATTTTTAAAACTCTGTAGCACATTGAGAGTTGTAAACCCCACCTCCCCCTGCACACTGTGGTGCCCAAGTTCCTATAAAAATAACCGCTTTTGGTCAAACTGTCAACATCCCCTATTAAATTGTAATATTTTATCTAGGAACATGGCACGTTAATGTGTTAGCAGGAATTTGTGAGGACTGTTCCCGCCTGGAGGAGGAGGACATGTGGTAGGTAGAAAGGCGACTGAAGGAAGATCTTGCTGGGAATGAGGGACTGCTGGATAGGACAGAAGACAGGAATGGTGGTGTGAGCAGGGGACCCACTGGAGAGCCCTGGGGGAGGGATGAGCGATGGTGGGTGACAATCAGGAGGTGATTGCTACAGGGATAAAGAGATCCAGAAACAAATGCTATTTCACAGTTTTGCTCAGGACTGATTGAAATCCCTGGAAGAGCCTGCTTGATGTTAAAGATGCTATCAGCTAATCAATAATTTACCAATTTAGAAAGCTCAACAGCACGTATAAGTTGAAGGAAGCATCAGCTACTATAACATGGCTAAAAAGAAATACATGTAATCATTTTGCTACCACAATACAAAAATAACCCAAGACGTGTAAATTTTTAAAATGCCTGTCTTGGAGTAAAATGTCCCTTTTTGGTAAAAATGATTCTTAGAAAATGTGCAAGGTTGCTAACAACATCTTTCTTTTAGATGACCAGGGAAGTCTGTGCATGTCAATTATTTCAAAGGATTTTGACGCGACCATCAGAAATCTTCATAATAACACATGGCAGCTATTTTAAGTATAAAGAAAGACCACAGTTACTCACGGCCGTATTTTAATCCTGACAGGCTTTCCCCAACATATAGAACATCTGTGTCTTCCCTTTGTCAGGTCCATTTGTGGGTGCTCAGGAAATAAAGTCTAACTTTAATACTGAAAAATTGAGGAAAACCTTAATTAAAAGATACCATTTTCAAAAGTTATATAACACATTTCTTTGCTCGAGTCAAGCTCCCTTGGGATATTGACAAAAACAGAAGACACCCACTAATTATGAAGCCCGGCGGGAGCGGTCGTTGCAGCCACGGTCGTTCGCACTCTTAGCCGCTCGCTTTAGTTTTAGTATTTTCAAAGTGGCTTTCCTCTTCCCTTGCCCATACTTCCTAGAGACTGCATCTCAATTCATCTTTCTAAGCCCAGTTCTCACCACTCCTCCCCTCAGAAAACCTTTGCACCCCAGTGTCCACAGCCCATTAACCCCCTTGTGGGCCTGATGCCCAGATGTTTTCTGGACCACAAATTAGAAACTACTCTGACAATAGGATTTTTAAGATCTGAGTTTTATTTTTATAAGTTTAGAAAGGAGCCAAATCACATTTAGTTCTCAGTAAAATGGCAAATGTGTTGATCAGAATAAACTTCCATGTAACTGAGTCTGTGGACACCTGTGGAGAATGTCCTCATTTTGTCTGCTTTTCAGCTTGATCTAATACCTGCTGTGCTCTGAACACCTCCAGGTTTCCTACCTCATAATGCCTGGAAAGATTCCATCTGTGGAAAGAAGGAGAGGAGGCAAGCATTATGAGGCAAGCATCTTTCCTCTCCTTCTTTCCATCTCTTTCTCCCTTCGAGTTCACACCAAATACCCCGTCCTTGGTGGGGCCTTCCTTTTCTCCCTTCACCAAGAATGGGCTGTTTTCTACTCCATCTCCAGAGACGTCACCTGTGCTCTGTGCAGCACTGATTGCAGTGCAAGTCTTGATGGTGTTTATCTCCTCCTTATTATACAACAAGCTCCCTGAGGAATTCTTTGCTGTTCTGGGATCACTGCCTCTTTAAATATAGGTTAAGTCAAATCTCTGACCCCTTACAGTCCAGGGAACTGAATTCAAAATTAGAGGTGACAGCTAACTGATGCAGAGAGGAAAAACAAAAGCACATGTCATCCAGCCGGACTGAGGTGCTGGACCATCACATTTGACGTAAGTCTTGTTTGAAAGAATCACAGCTAGTTCAAGTCACAGTGATGCTTTAAAACCCACAGATCTTGCCATTTGAAGAGCCATAAGTTATTTGGCTCTTTACATTTTCTCTGGCCTCAATGTTGGTAGGTGGGATCTGAAATATAAAAATCAGCCAGAGATGGACAGTCACCCTTTTATTTAATAGGTCAAGTCTTTCTCACCTAATACACTTTTTGGTGGGGAAGGGCAGCCATTTAAGGTATCCTGAATCCAAATGTCTTACATGAAAACTATTAATGTCAACATATACCCTTCTCAGGCTCGGATCCCTTGGACATTTTATTTCATTAGCATCTCATTCTACAATTTCACAGTGAGGAAAAATATTTTCTCTGAAGAAAATATATCTTAAAGCAATGACATGTTTCTTTTTTTTAAAGTGACAGCAACAGAATTACTTAAGTGCATTGGACACCTTGTTCTGTGGAGCCACACAGGGGCGTTGATTCTATAGGTCATCAACTCAAGGGCCCACCCTTTTGCAACAGGGTGCAATGATAATACTAATAGTTGCAGTACCTCTGTAGTCCTGCCTAGCCCATAGTGGGGGTTTGATAAGTAGGTGGGGATGAGTGAGTGTTTTCTCTTTACACCCATTTTTGTGCAAAATGATATTTATTTTTCATTTCTATTGTGTGATCAATCATACTAAGGTATGAAAATTATAAACTGCCCAGAATTACAAAAACCAGTTACCAAAAAGGTACCACCACCCCTCCAAGGATGTTAGAGCCCACGTTTTTCACTGGCATGTTGGAGTGAGTTAAAGGTGTCATTCCTTAGGTGTTCATGGCCTGGAGGGGACAGTGAAGTGATGCTGTCTGTATTTTAAGTATTCCTAAACCACATTATTGCAGTAACTAATTTTTAAAACTTCTGGGTCAGAAACCTAGTTACGTGACTTGACGTGGTTTCAGAAGCAGATGTCAAAACAGCCCATCCATTGAGTAAGGACACTCATGGGTTTGTCCGGTTTCCATTCTCATGTGATGGACGGGACACTTTATCCTACAGAGATATCCTATGAACCTTATTTATACTTACCTGACAGACTAGCAAGACCAATCTGTAGAGTTTAACAGGAATGGAATTGTCCAGCTAGGCAGGACTGAATTTGCAGTGACTGGCAGAGACAAACTTACTCAAAATACTGCATTATTCTGCAACAGTTCTGAAGTTAACTGTTGAAATGTTAACATGGCTTTGAATGATTAAAGTAAGACATATCCTGATACCGAGCCTAAATAGAATCCCTCTCTAATTTTAGCGCTAAAGGAAGCCTGGGCTGCATTCCTGTTTGTATAACTGTAGTCTCTGAAAGTACATTTCATTCTCCAACCCACTCACCCACTCTAGACATGTAAATCTCCCAAGTGATCCTGTTATCCATCCCCACCACGATTGTGAACCATCTGCATAAGCCACCTCATTATCTAAGCGAGCGAATCACCACATAAGCAAATATTATTCCCTTACCAATCTTTCAGAAATTCTGTGTATTATTTTATTGAACAGTAACTTGCTTTCCAGATATACATACAAAGATACAAAATATTTCATATAAATTCAAAGAATTCATGGCCCTCTTCGTTATCAGCCAAGAACTTCAGGTAAAGATTTCCTGGCTCTTTCTAGGTGCTTCATAGATTTTAAATCCTCCCACTCCCCTTGTTTTAGGCTCATTTAAATACATGGCAATGTCTATGCATTTTCTTCCAAGTACAGACCTTCAGTTCCAATACAATAGCCCTGATGCTTCAAAAATCACAGGAGGGCTAAGGGTAAATATTATTTTATACTCTCAAAACATAGACTCAAGTCTTTTATAGAAAGCCTACAAACAATGATTTTATAAACACGAGAATGTCTTTAGCTACAAATGTCAACAGGCAGTTTCAGAACTGTTGCCAGCCCCCACTGCTGCACTGGGAAGTCTGTTCTCTGCTTGTTCCTGCAAAGTCAGCCTGCAGACACGTCTGCTTGGGCTGGGAGCAGACCCTGTTATTCTCAACTCACTGCTGCTTGTAAGCTCTGGGTCAGCAGGAGACCTTTCTTTTCAGCCTAAACCTCAATCTCAGCTGTACTTACTCCCCCACCTTCATCTTCTTCCTAGTATCTGCTGAAGGAATTTTCAAGGGACTGCAGGGCAAGGCTGCTGCCTGAGAACATCAGAAAACACCATGAGGGTGCTCGGTTAGGAATGGGTGGTATCAAAAGGCATCCTTAGCAAACTGGAACTTTTAACTTCAAACAACAAGCCCTACTGTTCCACCTGGTTTTCTTTGTCTTTCTTTGTGTGTTTCCTAGTGAAAATGCCGACTTGCTGATACCTCAAAAGGCTAGTGCTGCACACAGTTTATCAGCCAGGGACAGCCAACGCTATCAATATGAGTTGTTGAGTTGTGATCCTTTGTAAACAAATCAGAGCACCCTTGTTACATTTTGGAAGGTTGGATGTTTTAGGTGACTGATGAAAAAAATAAATAATGGGCAAACAGCTTTCAGGAATAAATTACTGCAGCTTAGGAAAGAAAAAAACCTGTTTTACTATTCCTTCATTCAGTATCAATAACATTATAAACTTAAGCATGCTTTAAAAATAAAGGCATCATTACATTTAACCCCCTCGCTTCTTAACATTATCTACCAACTGTTTAATTAGACTCATCTAACAGCTAGATCTAAATTCAAAACTTGGGTCCGAAAGGCATCTATGCGATGATTGCTCATGCATCAGTTGTAAAGTTAGAGAAAAGCATTTAATTAGCCTATCAAAGATACAGTTTGGGTCAAGTACCTGGCTCTGGCCGAACACACACTTGATCCATGTCCTGGTGGAACAGTTACAGGTAGTTACGAGCCTCTTTAGTTTCCATTCTTCCCGACCACGCTGTGTGAAAGCAGTAGACAGTGGTAGCTGCAAGGCAGCTAGGCAGCTGATGGCACACCCCAGGTCTAAAGCTGTTGTTTCAGGCTTAGAAACTTCCCATTAAAAACCCCTGAGTTAAAGGAGCACCGTCTTTCTGTGTGAGGCAACATTAGCGGCCAATACTGCTGCTTCTTTGAGGTGAGCCATGATTTCAGTTCTGCCTCAGCAACTCTTCAGAGGATTCTGCTTCAGCGAGTAGAGGCAGTATCCTAGCAGTGTCTGAAATCATCTTCAAGAAAGCATTAACATTCAAAAGGAGTGCGGGGGAAAACATCACTGGGCATTCCCGTACCTTTTCAAAATCAAAGCCATAAATCTACCAGTGCCCCCTCCTCTCTATTGATTGCTGACATTATTCCTCTTTGAGGGTGTCAATTACCACCTTGCAGCAACCCTTCATACTGATTATAGTAGATGACCTTCAGACCAACTCAATTAATAGGAAGACTTCTGGGGAAGGGCATCAACTTAGCATTTGGGAGAAGAATAAAAGACTCATCTTCCTAAAGAACACTAAAGTGACCTTTCCAAAAAGCAGCATGTATGGGTAGGAAAGAACCATTTAAAAAGAACAAGATCATAGTTTCACCACCTGTCACCTGTTTGTAAATTAGCTGGGCAGTAGATTGCCAGGTCCAGTGTCTCTTTGAGCAGCCTGCGTAACTGTGGCACTGGCAAAGTCCCCACCCCACACAGGCCACCCGAGACCACTGGATGAATAAAGAAGGCAGATTTTTGTTAGAGAAAGTTGTTCTCCTACAGATTCTAGTTACCTGCTGCAATGCTTAAATTACTTCCCTTTGATAAATAAATAAATTTCCTAAATAAGTTTGCAAAACATTTTAGGATAAAATTCTTCATTGAAAAACCACCTCTCTAAAAAGAATTCAGCATAATGCTTAAGACGGAGCACCCTTGTTTTTTGGCAACTCACCACTTGCTTTGTTGAAGTGGAAGCACAGTTAGCGACAACACACCCACCCACCAAATGATGGGGTGCGCGATATTTAAAGCTGCCTCTGACTGTGCCTGTCAGCTAGGCTGTCTCCTTAGCTCTTGTGAGCGACCGGCCATTACCCAGCAGCTCTAGGAAGCTGGAACCGAGCTCATTTTGAAGAGGAAAACCCCATCTGCTGAACAACAGACCACAGTCCCGGAGAGAATAGGCCTCAGACCCAAAAAGAAAGTTTCAAATCAAATGCTAAATGTTAGGATCAAATGCTTGATGTTAGAGCCTAACCTAAGAGAACATGCAGATTCTTACCCCATTTGTTTCCCTAATTTTTAACTGAATTTTCTTTCCAAATCATTTTACTTACCCTATTTTCAGACACACACACACCACACACCGTAAGACAATGCGATACATGAAATCCAACTGAGCACGATCATCCTGTACTAACTGGCATCCCTCTGGCGTTCAGTCAGTGCTGGTGGAGGGTAATGCCAACAGAGTGTGGTTGAGGAAACTTTCCGATCCCACCCTTCCTCCTATACTTATCATTCCATGCCGTGAGAAAACATCATACACGTGAGACTGGGTGACTCTAGCTTGCCCTGCCAAAGAGGCCTTCTCGGATAGTGTTTTAACCTACAGACTCGTAGAGGCAGAAGGGAACCTGAGAGGGCCTGGGGCTGTCCTCTAGCTACTCTGCAGGTTGAAACCATCCCAGAGAGATGACTGCCTGGCCTATTTTTAAAACTCTCCAGGGAAGTAGATTCCATAACTTCCTCTGACAAACTCTGCTTAAACGAACTCCTCTGCTGCTTACTTAGTCTAAATGGGTTGGTGCATTTCTTTTCATTCTGTCCTTGCTGCAAAAAGTCAGGCATTAACTACTACAAAATTTTGTTAGAATGCCCTTTCCCTTCCGGGAGGCCGAACTAGATAAACCAAAGAGTATTTGATGAAGATCTGGTGTTACGCTTGGAGCCAAATTTAAATCTCTCTTCTTAAAGATAATTATAATCGGAATTATTAAAATCAGCCCTTCCCTCTATGCAGCTACAGTATGTGAATCATCATAAATTCTAAAACAATGAATAAGGGTTTACTAAAATTCCATTTGAACATTTATCGTAGATCCTATTTCTTTTGTCTTTAATAAACTTTGTATCTCTTCTCTGAATTCTTAAAATTCTGCTCTCTGGTGCAGCTTTAAATAGGAAGCCTAGAATACTACACCGAGCTGTCCACAGCTCAGATACACACGAAATTGTGATGAAACAGGATAATTTCATGATGTATACATGGCTATATATGCTGTGCTTCTACTTAACGATTCTGATCCCAGGGCCACTCCCAGGTGTCATTTAGTCTTTCTCTTTAATTATACAACATCATGAATTACTATTAGTTAGAAATCTACTTTAAGAACTTCTACATTCTGATTTCAAGCCTCACCTTTAATGTTCTTTAATTTGCAATTCTTTCCTACATGTCCTATGATGCACTTTTCCATGAAGAAATAGATAATGAATCTGAAAAAAAGACTCTGTAAGCCATCAGTCTTTATGCCAGTACAAGGCTGTGTTATTATTATTATTGTGTTTCTAACTCTGCCTAATCCTCAAAATAAAATTGAATAAAAGCTCTATATAACCTTCAAAATATAAACACGGTTTTGATCACTAGACTCTCTGTAAAAATCTTTTCTTGCTTCCTTTGCATATGTTCTTACTTTCATTTATCCAGGGACCATTCATTAGCTCTCAATGTCAGATATGTTCTGTGTTAGGTGTTGCAAAAAAATAAACTATATGAATACTAGGTCTTGGCTTCTGTTTGTTCAGGTTGTGCACTGAACAACTCTAGGAGGCTCCTTGGTGAACAGGGCCCTGAGGAGCTCCACTTCTAGCAATGATTGCTGAGCTTGTTGACAGACTGGCCCAATTCCACTAAACTCCTAACCTTCCCAACCTCCCCCTTCACGGCTCACCCAGCAGACATCTGAACTGTGTCCTCACCTTTCTATAGGACCTGGTTTCAAGGTCACCAGTGGCTTCTGGTGGCCTCAAGCCAAAGATTCCTTTTAGTTTTCATCTTCCTTGCTTTTTGGCAACATTGAACACAGCTAAATACTCACTGCAAGGAAGGTTCAGAATAAGAATACGTGGACTAAAGTTAGTGGCGGGAATGGCTATTTGAGCCCCTAGGGCCCCTCTCCCTTGCTTGGGGCCTTCTCTCTTCTTATCCTCTCTTTTGTACTCTGGGATTCAGGCCAAATGAAATCCATGCAACTACAAGGAAATGGGAAATGAGAGTGGAAAGACAAGCAGGCTAGGATACATGTTAATAACCCCACCAGTTTTTAATTCATTAAAAGTGCTAGCTAGTTTATGTGTGTTATTTTTATTTCTGTCTTCTTGTTTTAAAAAAATCAGTATGTCAGGTGACATAAAGCTCTTTTTGTTAAAGTCAAGATTAGCTCTCTTTCTAATATCTCTCTGATTTGTCAGGTCTAGGTTTATTTACCCACTCGGCTGTCTTCATAGATCAGTGAACATTCAAAGCTTAAGGGAACAGTGGGAAAGGTTTAATGATATTCACACCAAACCTATAAGTTGGGATCTATAGTTAAGAGTTATTAAAAGCAAGCAGGCTAAAGTCCAATTGTAGATTGGCAGGCTCCTCGTTTGATCTTTTCTTGAATTTATTTCTGTATACATCACATCTGTGTTATGCTAAATGCTCAATTAGTAGCTGATAAATCTAGAATAGAGAAGGACTCCAAATAAAGATGAGAAACAATGCTGCAACACATCTTGGAAATGTATGTACAAGAAAAAAATAACACTGACAGAATTTAATACTTGTGAGGATTATAGATTGCCCTACAAAATTTTGTTCATCCTTTTCTGTATAAGTCAGAACAATAAAGCATATACCCAGGAAATAAATCACACTGCCAAAAAAGCTGATCTCCAACCCTAAGAATGAGCAATTTCACAAAATACACAGCAGCAGTTCTATTTAGAGGCGATATTTGCAACATTTAAGTTATCAATTCTAATTATGGTATAACAGTATAAGGACATCACTATGGATTATTCACTGTTCAAAGGAAATACTTTGGCTTTAACAGCCTGGTGGGTAAATTTATTCTTTTAAAGTGACTTGTACAATAATAACAATTTTCTTAATGGGTTTGAAATACTTAATGCCTTTAAAATGTCATACAAAGTGCCAATTAGAGTTTTACACAAATCATCCCTCTGTATTTTTACGCTGTCATTTTGGAACTGTTCTTTCTCTGTTCAACAGCCACATTTTAAAAAGGAAATTACTGCATGGACAGTTTGAGGATTGAGCAGCTTAGAACATTAGGATAACCAAGAAAATGAAATAGAAGGTACCTAGGAATAGCTGACCTGTTAGCCTGACTTTAATACCTAACAAAATTCTGGAACTGAAAATCTTTCCACTGATAAGTCAATTTTGAAAACACCCAGAGGAGGAAAAAAACATATGAAACTCTTAAAAAATGCTTGTTTAAAATAATCATGAACCAATTTTCATTTCTGATATTTATACTTGTAGAATGGTGGAAGCCTGAGAAAGTGGTAATAAACAGAAGTTGTGATATATGAGCATTGAATGCAAATTTGAGCTGCCTCGATGCTACGTCTTATAGATGATGTACTTAAATGCTGCTTGCAAAAAAATTTAACTTTACAGATGTTTCAAAATTTCAGTGGGAACAATCAAGAGTTTCAGTTATATAATATATTATTAAAATAGGCAGATATTAAGGTTATAGCTATCTCTTCCAAACTTTGGTATGAGGCCTATCATCTATAATTTTGCCTGTAAATGATATATATTACATATTTATGTGTAGTAAGGGTGTAAATATTATAAATCATCTATATTTCTGTTACATACAATATTAAATTACTTTATGAGCTTGCTAAGCATACATATTTGGCCAGGAGATGGAGGCGGGAAGGTCAGCTAGGCCCAGATAATTTAATTCAGTAAGGCCAAAAACTTGTATTTGGAATAAGAAACCTATGTCATTAATGACGTAGAGCATATAAAGTCTACACTTTGAAAAATTATAAAGTTAAATGATTTTTTTCCCTTTTTGATTATTTGACCATGATAAGCAGTTTAATTAGGCCCAAATAATCAAAAAGGGGAAAGAATCTTTTGAATATCACAGACTTCCATGAAAAATTGATTATATCCATGGACCCGCCCTTAGAAAAATGTAAAATATATATGCCCTGCATTGAGAAACTCTGCCTGGAATTCCCATTCAAAATACGTGCATCTTTTCTTCCCTTCCTTTCTCCCTCTTCTTGTTTCCTTCCATTGAAGTGGTAGTAAAGAATGACTGGAATAAAGCCCATAGGAGGAAGACCACAGAATAAACCAGAGGCAAAGAGAAGCTTGGTCTATTTTTGGGAGAGGGAAAATGAATGGAGGAATGCTGAATGGAGATAGAGCTTAGAAAACATGCCAAGGCAGCTCCAGCTGAAGAGGGGAGTGACTGCTCAGCTGGAAAGACTGGTTAGGAAGAAGTGAGGCTAAATTAGGGAGAGGTGGAAACCTCAAGAACAAATGAACGACCCATCACATTCCAAGGCTGTGGAGGCAGCCAGTGGTTCAGGAATCCTGATATAGCTGTTGGGACAGGTGGTGGCAAAATTGAGCTAAATTACCAGTTATGATAGTAAGAACATCATAGAGAATGTCAGCATTGATTGAGTTTAGACCTGCGAGATGAGGAAGGTGCATAAGTTTGCTGCTTTTCATTATACACCTTTTTATGCAATTTGATTCTTTAACCATGTGCATATTGGCAAACTATGTGCTATTTCGCTTTGCAAAAATTATTAACATAGTGTGGGCAAATCATTAAAAAATAAAAACGTCACCTTTAACCAAGGCAATCAGTCTCATATAATAGCATCTTAGGTACCAACACCAAATGAGTGGGTGATTCTTTGAGGACAGGACACTTCTAGAACATTCAGAGTCTTCCCTCTAGAGTTATGATCTGCTTTGCATATAAGTAAAGCTAATCTTTCTTTGTCCTCCTCAAACATCTTATGTACACTTAAAATGTAATTTATTGTAATCGCATGCAGTGCAATAAAATCTAAACTACTTCCCTGGTTTTTCCATAGCCAGCAGACATGATCTGTTTTTATATGTGTTAGCTGTTTATTCATTTATATAGCTTTTATTTCATTATTTATTTTTTCATTTATTTATGTGTGTATATATTTATGCTCCATTACATTTCAAAAATGTTTGAAGAAAACTATGTAGTAGATTATATGTCATTAGTGGTAGCAGAATATGACATTTATTATGTGATATTCTATAATTATGTATTTATGTAAAAATATGTAATTTTTTAATTGATGATGTAATAAAAGTCTGAATGTACTTGTTTTCAAATTTTGAAGAATAAAATCCTTTTAGAATGATTGGCTGAAACACTACACATATATAATCTAAAAAATCTGTGTCCCTTATTAATTTATTTTTTCAGCAACTGTATATAGACAAATGCAATAGCATATACTTAAATATGTTCAGTGTTTTTTACTAACACAAAGGTGAAAAGGCTGGATGGTAAATTAATAGGAACTGGATACAATTCAGGAACAATTTTCAAAGAGCTTGTGAAAAAAGCAACTCTTCATCTGAAATGCTAGAGAACAGCACTTTTAAAAAAACCTGAGACAGAACAGATATTAGCCAAGTCTTGCTTCCATTTCCTTTGATCCTCATGAGAATGCCCTTCAGCACTGCTTTTAGGAAGGGTCCTTGCTTTTGTTCTCAACATTTTTCTTAATTCAAAAGTGGATGTTGGCTCAATTGAGAAAAATGAACATGAGGTATTGCCAATAGCCCTGTGATTCATACTGCAGGGGTTTGGGTCAAATGCCAATATGATATTCAGTGAACTACGGATCACTAACGTGTAATCCAAGAAGAGCTGTTTGCAAATGGGAAAAGGATGAAGAAAAATCTCTTCATCCAAGGCCACTTCATCCACATGCCCACCTTCCTAGGCCAAGTGAGGATGGCAGACTGGGCCGTTCATCATTAAATAGTCACCTTTTCCCTGGCCCTGCCTTCGAGAATTAGCCTTTATGCCCTGAGATGAGCTCTCTCTCTGGCTTCTAGGGCTCTGTTTCGGTTTCCCTCCAGGGATGAAATCTGCAACTTGTCTCTCTGTCTGGTACAGTTTCTTGCATCTCTTTTTAACCGTCCTTATTCTGTAGTCCTATCACCCCTAAAACGAGAAATTTCTCCAAGGTGTTTCCCTTCAAGTATTGTCAATTGAAAGACTATGTGGCTCAGGAAAGTAAATACAATAAAGAGGAGAACATATTTTTGCAATTTCAGTCAAATCTTGTTTTTATGTCTTTCTGATATCTAACACCACAGAAGTAACAGTAAAATAATAATAATATTAATACCACAGTCACAATCACAAAACTCATCAACCTTATACCTTTGGTATTTTTAGACACTGAACTCTTTCTTATAATGGCAAGAATTGGACCCTCTGGTAAGATGCTGAGCATCTTTTCATACACCTATTAGCCATTTGTATGTCTTATTTTAAGAAATATCTGTTCAGATTTTTGCCTATTTTGAAATCAGACTGTTGGGGTTTTCTTGCAACTGAGTTGTTTGAGGTTCTGACCTATTCTGGTTATTAATCCCTTGTTTGATGGGTAGTTTGCACATATTTTCTCACTTTCTGTGGGTTGTCTCTTCATTTTGTTGATTGTATCCTTTGTTGTGCAGAAGCTTTTTAGCTTGGTGTAATCTCAATTGTCTATTTTTCCTTTGATTTCCTGTGCTTTTGGGGTCTTATGCAAAAAAAAAAAAAAAATCTTAAGCATTTCCTCATAGTTTTTTTCATGTCTTTAATCCATTTTGATTTGATTTTTGTGCATAGTGAGAGGTATAGGTCTAGTTTTATTCTTATGCATATAATTATCCAGTTATCAGCAACATATATTGAAAAGACTATTCTTTCTCCATTATATGTTCTTGGCACCTTTGTTCAAGATGAATTGGTTGTAAATGTATGGATTTATATCTGGGTTCTCAATTCTGTTTCATTGGTCTATGCGTCTCTTTTTATGCCAGTACCATGCTTTTTTAGTTACTATAGCTTTGTAGTAAATTTTTAAGTCAAGTAGTTGATACCCTTGTTCTTTTTGCTCAGGATTATTTTGGTTATTTGGGTCTTTTCTGGTTCCATGTAAGTTTTAGAATTACTTTTACTATTTCTGTGAAGAATGCCATTGGTATTTTGATAGGGATGGAATTTAATCTGTAAATTGCTTCAGGTAGTATTGTCATTTTGACAATATTAATATTCCAATCCATGAGAATGGAATATCTTTCCTTTTTTTTTTTTTTGGTATCCTCTTCTATTTCTTTCATCAGATGTTTACAGTTTTCCCATTATAGATCATTTACTTCTTTGGTCAGATTGATTCCTAGGTATTAATAATTGTTGTAGCTATTGTAAATGCAGTTGTTTTCTTGATTTCTTGTTCAAATGATTTGCTATTGGCATATATTAATGCTACTGAGTTTTGTGTGTTAATTTTGTGTCCTGCAACTTTACTGAATTTATCAATACTAACAGTCTTTTTTGGTGGAGTCTTCAGGTTTTTCTAAGTACAAGATCATGCTTTCTGCAAACAAGGCTAATTTTACTTCTCCCTTTCCAATTTGGATGTTCTGCTTTCTCTCTTGCTTAATTGTTCTGGCTAAGACTTTCATTACCATATTGAATAATAGCAGTGAAGTGGCCATCTTTGTCTTGTTTGAGTCTGGCCATAACAGATGCTGGTTAGGATGTGAAGAAAGGGGAATCCTCATATATTGTTTATGGGAATGTAAATTAGTACAGCCACATTGGAGAACTGTAAGGAAGCTCTTCAACAAACTAACAATAGAACTATTGTACAATCCAGCAGTTCCACTACTGAATATATATTTAAGAGAAAGGAAATCAATATATCAAAGAGATATTTGCATTCTAATGTTTATTGCAGCACCATTCAAAATAGCCAAAATATGGAGTCAATCTAAGTGCCCATCAACAAATGAATGGCTAAAGAAAATACTGTATATATACACTATGGAATATTATTCAATTATAAAAAAAGATGAAAATCCTATCATTTGCAGCAACTTGAATGGAACTAGAAGCCATTATGCTAAGTGAAATAAATCAAGCACAAAAAGACAAATATCTCATGTTCTCACTCATATGTGGGAGGTAAAAACATGTATCTCATCAAGATAGAAAGTAGATTGGTGATTACCAGAGGCCAAGAAGGAGAGAGGGGAGGAAAGAAGGAAGAAAAAATAATATAAATGATTTTTTGCCATTGAACAATATACCTAAAAATAGTAAAAGTGGTAAGTTTTATGTATTTTACCTCAATAAATAAATGAATTGAGAAAAGAATTTGACCTTTTACATGTTTTTATTCAGTGAAATTTGTGTGTGTCTGTGTCTGTGTGTGTGTCTATGTCTATGTGTGTCTCCGTGTGTGTGTGTGTCTGTGTGTGTGTAATTATTCTGGCTTCCAGTTAGGCTGTAAGATACATGAGAATAAAGGAAGCTGAGTTTTCTATTAATTTATTTTTCACTTGAGTGATTATGATTTTAGGAGAGATAACACATTTATCCACAGATCTCACTCTATTACAAATCATCGTAAACAATCAAAGTAATTGGATTTTTTTCCAGTTGTTTTCTCTTGCAACATCGTTGTTATACTTTGACTGTCATAGTAAAATAAGTCTAAACTGGCTTAACCATTCATTGCTAGCTTCCAACTAGTAATCTTCATTTGTGTCAGACAAGATAGGCTACATAATGCTATGATTTTTAAAAATATGTTTCAGTGGCAAAAAATAACAAAAGTTTATTTTATTTTTTGAAACAGGGTCTCACTCTGTCACCCAGGCTGGAGCGCAGTGGCACAATCTTGGTTCACTGCAAACTCCACCTCCAGGGTTCAAGCAATTCTCATGCCTCAGCCTCCTGAGTAGCTAGGATTACAGGTGCACACCACCACATCCAGCTAATTTTTGTATTTTTGGTAGAGACGGGGTTTCATCATGTTGGCCAGGCTGGTCTCAAACTCCCAGCCTCAGGTGATCTGTATGCCTTGGCATCCCAAAGTTCTGGGATTACAGGTTTGAGCCACCATGCCTGGCCACAAAAGTTTATTTCTTGCTACTTGTTCATGAAAGGTCATTCAGGGACTCTGCTCCTATGTCACTGTCATCTTTATTCCAAGACCCAGACTGAGAGACTGGACTCTACCAGATAAGGAGGTAGACAGAAAAAAAAGGGGATGGCAAAGCATGTGCTGGTTCTTAAGGCCTCTGTCAGTGGCTGAAATTGCACTGGACAAAGCAAATCTCATGATCACATCTGGATTTAAAAGGCTAAGACATATAGCCTTTCCCTAGGAAGGAACGTGGAATACTGTCAAGCAATAACGTAGTCTACAACTACATTTAACTAGAGTGTTACCCTTTACAGAATGACTCTTCAGAGACAATGTCCCCAATATAAACTTTCATTAGCATAACTGCCCCCCATCTCCGCCTATGTCAGCTTCATCCTACACCAACACTGTCTTCCAGTCTTTGCTCCATTTCCACCTGCTCTTGTTTGAACCTCATGCTTCAGCCTCCCTGCCTTCTCTTTGCTTCTAGCCTCATCTTGGCTTGTGATGCCTTAGTTTATCTAGTTTAATCAGTCTCTGATCTACTGGGGCCTGTTTTGGATTATGTCTTGTCTCCTTTCTAGCTCAGCACAATACAGCTGTCTATTTAGCATGTTGCTCTTCTCATGCCGCTCCAGAACTGTAGATCATTCCTAATGGGCAAGGGCACAGTCTGACACTTCCAGATGCACTCCTGTGTCCTGGCTCCAGTCCTAATGAATCAGTTATTACAGCCAGTACCTCACAGGAGCCATACCATCCCAGGACACATAATATTATTATTGCAACTTTATAGCCACATAGGCAAGATGTGAGGAGGTTAAGTTATCTACCCAGGAACACAGAGATCACATTGAAAACATTTCTGCCCACTTCTCACTCTTCTGCAGTGTCTACATAAAGAACTAGGGCACATGTCCTAGGGACCTCTCGAGGCTGTGTCATGGAAAACCAAAAAAAAAATTTAAAAAACCATGGCAGGTCTCAATGTAACTCAAAGTTTGATAGGAGCCTCTGGAAGAGCAACAACATTCATTTCTCAGAGAGTGGAGAAGGTGGATGTGGACATTGAAAGAGACTGCGTCAGCTTTGGAGTCTGAGAATTGTCTCTCTGGTCTGCAGAAGTGTTCCAGTAGATGAAGAGTAAGTGGCCTGGGTGAGTATGACAGGTGGGTGGCAGGGAGGGAGCTTGATCTCCACTATGAGGCAACCATTCCTTGGGGCTGAGATCCTCAGAGAAAAGTTATTTAGGTGGTTCTTTTTCATATTTCTGACCTACTTGCAATATCCAAGAATAGATTACTAATTAGAGACTGTTTTTGTTTGTCTCTTCTGTTTCTCCTGCAACATCCTTTGTTGTTTCATTGCTTTCTTCTGACCGGATAGTACCTCTGAAATCCTTCTTCTCACCACCCTGATCTTCACCAACCCCTCTGCTGAACGTATGTAGAATCGAGACTTTTAAAAAGCAGCAATATATCTAATAAGGTGTAAATGTTAGACTCCTGGGGACCCCACAAGGTGTAAACGTTACTTAATGTTTCTGCTCCTTCACTCTTAGAGGACAACACAAGCTTGGTGCCTTCCTGAGAGCAGAGAAAAAGCTCTCACAAAAAACAAGACAAACCAACCAACTCAAAAACCCACACCTAAAGTCAGTGTTCTCCAATAAAATTAGCCTGTTCACAATCTTGCATGGATTTAAAGATTGTTCAGGCTCACATGAGTCTCGAAGTGGCCACCGTGTAGCAAGACCACTAACTCAACAAGTGGGCGGCTGAGTCCCCTTGGTCCCTTGCTACTATCTCCACCCCTTACATTTATACAGTTGAATTTTCTCTTGAGTTAAAATGTTGCATTACAGGTGGTTCCAAACTCAACATAGCACTGGGTCAGGGGCTGTTTGGGTGTTAGGCTAAATTGTCTCACTTAAAAATCCACAAAAATCATTACTACTTGATTTAAAGAAGAAATTTTTATCAATATTTTCCATGTTTGTGTTTTTCATTATAAAATCATATCTCAAAACTGTACTCTAATTAGGGTGGCACCAAAAGACAGCTCCACACTCCATCTCAGTGATGTTGCCCTGCAGGAGGCATCAACAAATAAGGCAATCAAATGCTTTGCTGCTTGAAGGCTATTGAGCTCCTTTATTCCAGGAAGAATATTTCTGAGTCTCAAGCTACATTACAACTAGCAAACGTGCTGCAATTTGGAAAAAAATTTGATGCTATTTTGGACATAAATCATTCAGAGCAGTGCAATCTCCTATTGAGAAAAGAGGATTGAGAGTTACTTGAAGACTCTTGGGCCCTTTGGTTGTAACCTATGGGAGGCAAAGTGGTGCAAGGATCCTGGAGATCTGCATTTTTACCCTGACCATGGGGCAAAGTTGCCCTAAATAAGTCGGCTCATGGATCCCACTTTCTCCAGTCGTTAAAATAAGAACATGCTAAATAGACCGAAAATTGTATGATTCCATCTATAAAATGTCCACAGGAAAACATTACCACTCTCTTCTCCTGCATGGTTGAGCTTTCCAAAATACTCTGCTTGTCCTTCAGGATCATGGGAGCAAGTGCAAGCCCTTTAAGAACTCCATCTTCTAGCAAAGAATAGATCCACCAGCATGTCAGGAGGAACATCAGGAGGGAATTTTCATCTGGAAGATGCAACTGATTTCTTGAGTTTCCATGGATATTTTTTAGGAAAATACCTTGTAGTATTGCCTTACAGTCTACTTCTGTCAGATACAGAAGGAAATGTGGGTAGCTCTACATTCCTGCTTGCCTCAAGTCTGCACCCACAGTTAGAAGTCAGATGTTGAAATCTGAGGGGTGAAGGCTCTGAAACATGGTGTGAATGGGCAAGGCATCTTTTCATTTTGCAGGAACTTCTACTCAGCTCTAATGTGTGTTTGGTACTCTCCGGAAGGTAGGAGTGGGGGTGGGAGGTAGAAGACAGAATCACATCTGTTGTAAATGAAGCACAATATCAAATTTTATACACAATCCTACCATTTAAGTTGAGAATATCAAATATCCAGAAATATTTTCTACAATCATTTGAGTATCTAAATAAGCTCAATGTTGTCTGTTGGCCAGTCATAGGGCATTACACTGTTTCCTTAAAATACTTGAGCTTTCTTAACCTCAATTCTACAAACATGTTTTCATAAACACAAAGAGAATTAATTCAAATCCACCATGATTTGAGTAATTGGTACAATTCAAACATAGTGGCTGGTGATAGCACTGGCTATTTTTCTTTCAGAGTTTGCTATTTATATGATGAAAACAAATCTGATGCATTGCAAGCAGAAGCATATTCTGTGAAGACCTAAATAAAAAGTCTTTTCAAGGTGTAATAAAAAATCATGAAGCCTTCATCAATGTTTCCAGTGGAGTTTCTTGTGATGCTTTGTAAGGTGAGTTTTTGCTACTAGGATTTCACCTTAAATGATTGACTAAATACCTATGTATTCAAATGTCTTTACCATTTTGGATTTGGTCATATTCAACTATAATGTAATTTGAAAAGTACTTCTATTGTTAGCAATTGTCATTTGTGCTGGCTTCTCCAGTTTGCTGACACATCTCTTAATGACCTCCAGAAACCACTCATCCACTGAGGTCTATTCCTTAATCAGCCTGGCCCTGTCCCAAAATGACCCTTTTTGGAATACACAATCAGCAAAGTCTCTATATAAACCACTCATAGAAGAAATTTTGTTTAAAACAATTTAACAATTAGATTATAGACATATAAAAGAATGAGATTCTAATGGTATCCTGAGAGTTCATAATTAACAGCAGCATAAGTCATAAAGCAATTCAAATCATTACATTGTTCTTCTCATCTTACCTGTACTCTTGCATATGTAAAATAAGAATAAGGATAGTATTTACCTATCCCCAGAGTCATAGAGATTAAGTCAGTTAAATTTATATAAAAGAGCTTGGAACAGTTCCTGGTACATAGAAGTATATGCTATCACATAAGCTACTACGTAATGATAAATATTACTTTTATCTTTTTTCTTTGGATTGTGCATATTGCACACACCTTCCCATGATAAATTATAATTTTTCTTTTCAACATAACTCCAGCAAATTTAAACACAAATATAGTGTTAAAAACTACTCCCTATGCTCAAACTGGAACTGGAACACTGAACAAATATTGAGCTGTCTTTTAGATCATGTGTGTATGTTGTTGTTACTTTTATTAGATTTTCATTTATATGCCAAACATCTTTAAGGTGTTTTACATGTTATAATTTACTTAATCCTCATAAATATATTAGATATTGTTTTTTATAACTTTGAAGCTAAGGAAACTGAGACAAAGACTGATAATATAACTTGTCCAATATCACACAGGTAGAAAATGATCAACAGAGGATTCAGATGGAGGCAGCTAGATTCTCGAGACCACTTGTTTAACCTCTATTATTTCTTATTATGGATAGAAATTTCCTCATTTCAATTCCTGAGCTAACAGCTATCATTGTGCAACAATAAACAAGTCACTATTAAATTATTGTCAACTGTTATCTAAGCAGAATTGCCCAAGTTTAGATTCTTCACAGTGGCACACTTTTGTTTAGTGAGCAACATTTTACGTATGTCCTAGATCCCTAGTTTAACATCAGTGAGGAGCCTTATACTCGCTCAGAAGTCCAGTATGGATTAGAGCATGTAGCAGGCCTTTCACACATTTTTGGACCTATGTGATACCATTAGACTGTGAGCATTATAGAATTCATTTGGAATGAGGTGATTTTTCTATTCTAATCAAGGACTCATTTTCCCTGCTGGTACCTCTCCCTCCACCATATATTTGGGCAAGTCTACATTGAGTTTGCTGGAAAAATGAAGAATCAGGATCATTATTCTTAAAAGCAAGTTCTTTATTTCCTCTTTTTTTTTTTTGAGACATTAACAAATAGACAGGACACTCAAAAACATTACAGAGAAGTAGATCATGGAAAATGCCTATCTAAAATTATTTTCTCTAGAGCCAGGCGTGGTGGCTCACATCTATAATCCCAGCACTTTGGGAGGCCGAGGTGGGTAGACTACTTGAGGTCAGGAGTTTGAGATCAGCCTGGCCAACATGGTGAAACCCCATCTCTACTAAAAATACAAAAATTAGCCGGGATGGTGGTGCACGCCTGTAGTCCCAGCTACTTGGGAGGCTGAGGCAGAAGAATCACTGGAATCTGGGAGGCAGAGGCTGCAGTGACACAAGATCACGCCACTGCCCTCCAGTTTGGGCAGCAGAGTGAGATTCTGTCTCCAAATAAACAAATAAATAATAAAATAAGAAAGAATACAAACTTTTGTACTCCCACCAAATGATGATCAGACCTCATGAATAAAAACAAAATGCATTAGGATTAAGCATTGAAAGTCTCCTCGACCTCAAAGATAAGAACGCAAAATGACTAAGCAGGCAGAGGGGAAGACACTGACAACATGGATGTTACGTGGAGGAATCTTGGGAAGCATTTCCACCCTGTCCATCATTATTTTATATTTGAAAGCCAAGACCCAGACCCTTCTTCAGCCAAAAATCTGCCAAGCCCCCACCAGGGACCGTAGAAAATGCTCTAATTCTATTAGCAATGCATATATGTTTATTAAAACTAAGTGGAAGATTTTAGGTATAAAGCAATCTTCTCCTTTTCTATGAATTCCATTTTCTTCTTAAGCCTCATTCACTATGGGAAAAGCCGTTTCCTTCTGACTCACTGTAATTGTAGAGTCACCTTAGCTTGCATTAGTTGTTATGATTAAATACTATTGATGGAAAAGAACTCCACAAGTACGAGATGCCTTCAAAATATTAAGCACTAATAATTGATCGTGGAAAATGTAACTGTGGTTAATTAGGGCAACACTCTCTTCACATCAACATTTAAACTTTGACTGTTTCATATTCTCATTCAACAGCCAGCAAATATTTCCTGTAAAGAGCTTTGCAGGCCAGTTGGTGTTGGTACTTACCACTTAACTCTGTTGCAGTATAAAAACAGCCATAGATCAGGCATGAACAAGTGAGTGTGACTGTGTTCCAATAAAAATTTATTTCTGGATACTGAAATTTAGATTTTATATAATTTTCCTGTGTCATAAAGCATTATTGTTCTTTTAATTTTTTTTTTCTTCAATATTTAAAAATGTAAAATCATCCATAGCTTATAGGCATAGAAAAACAGGTGATGACTCTATAAATTCTGAGGACAACAATCATATTTTCATCATCTAAATGAGTGATAATCAGATGCTTCAAATAACAGTAATTTATGTGAATGCTAAGGGGTCACAGGAACTTGCAAACCAATACAAGAAAAGAGAAAAAATAGGGAAATAAATAACTGAAATGTTGTATCCTTAAGAGTTGTTATACTCTACATAAGGCTTGTAAACTATAGAACCCTTAAGAGTTGTACTATACTACTTGTAAAAACATTTCTCGAGAAGCTATTTGGAAACATTGCCTTTATTTTTTACTTTTAAAATTTGGGTCACAGTTGAACATGGATTGCTCGGTAGTGCTTCAAGAGGCTGCTGGCCTTTGCTGTGATTAGCATCAGAACTGAAAAGACGGGATATAAGCCATGATTGTTAATGGAAGTAACTGCTTTGCCTATGATCATTCTGCATGGAAAAGAGAGAGAAAATAAATCTAAATAGAAAGAAAAGATCTCATGCTTGTTTGTGCATTTTGATGCTAACCCTAGTGTTAAGCTTTTTCAGAGTAATTCAAATAAAGCTACATCTTTCTGAACCTTGAGAAAAAGAGATTTCTTCAGAGTTGCAGGGTGCTGCTGCGCCCCAGTTGAACAACTTTAACCACATTGAACTCTGCTGATAACTTGCACTGTTTCTCTGGTGCCCAGGAGAGGTATGGGCTCACTGCCAATTCAGAAACTTTCCTACTTGTTACTGCCCTCATCACCTTGGACCCATTGTTTCTAAATGGATAGTGAGATCCCTAGTAGAGCTCCAAAGTATAAAACCCAATCATTTCACTTTCAGATTTACATAATTTAAAAAAATCACATCATAGCAACTAGAATTTATTAATACAGTGAGTGCTTAGCCACAAGTCTCAAGGTCTCCAAAACTTGGGCAACACCAAAGAAATATATAAACTCTAGTCTACTTACGTCCCAGTAGGAAAAAATCTTAGAATCACCAGATTGGAATAAATTTTGAGTGTCATCCAACATTCCTCAAAACGTATCAGAACAATCCTTAGGTCATTTCAGCTAGAGGAGTTTTCTCTGGTGATTAACAAAAGCTTAGAGGAAATGTGCTATAGGAAAGGCAGGAAACTGAGATGACTCATGAAAAGATAATCAATGAAAAAGCTTGGTCCTGAAACTCTAGTCTACAAATTGGAGTGAAAAATAAAGGTAGTATGTGTGATGTCATTCAAGAGCAGTTTTGTACCTACAGCTTTTTGTTTGGCACGATACAAGCTCATTTCCTGCCCTCTCAAGAAAGTGAGCTCTTCTTTCCCTTCCGTAAGCCAAACCCTCCTATTTCCTCTCTGTAAACAGCTTCTCCAACAACACATTTACCCTAAAGATTTACTCACTAGCCCTGAAAAAATGTGGGGATTTCTCCTCAAATCGGTCTGCTCTAAGTACGTACTCTCATTATTGTTAGTGCACTTACTACAGATATTTACCAGATATATACTCTATCTATCTATCTATCTATCTATCTATCTATCTATCTATCTATCTAGGTACCAGATATATACCATAGATATCTACCAGAGTAGTTTGAGTATATCCCCTTTAATGATACAACATGAATAATTCAACTTAACTGTTAAATGCATAACATGTCAACTGGTATACAACTTTTATGTCTTAGATTGAAATTTAGTGTAGAGCAAGGACTGAATTTAAATTATTTTGTGTCTTACAGTTGTCCCTAGACATTGTCTTCAGGGATGAGCCCTTGTATTGTCAGGACTTGTGCTAACTTCTAAAAAAGCTTTCTGTATTTCCCTGCATCGAAACTTATCAACTTATATCCTATGCCCCAGGATTCTTCTCTCCGTGGCTAGGAGAGAGTTGTGGTAAGTATGATGACATTACTAGGTATTAGTGGCAATATATCACTTTCTCTGAAATCCTGTACTTTAATCAGGATTATATTAAAGAAAATCAGAATGTGAGAAATGAATTTATATCAAAGCTGGAATTTCAGGCCAAAGAGGGAGAAATTTTTAAACTTGGGAGCTTCATCAAGGCTCTCATATATAACCACCTCGGCATTCTACTGCTCACCAAACCTAAATAGCCCAGCTCAGAGAAGTACTGAATACAGGTTGAGCATCGCTAATCTGAAAATCCAAAATCTAAATAGCTCCAAAATTCAAAACTTTTTGAGCACCGACATGACACCATGAAAATTTTACACCTGTCCTCAATTTGACACAGTCAAAAGGGAGTTGCACAACACGCAATTTATTCGGTATCCCCAAGGGAAAAATAAAATGACCTTCGACTATGTGTATAAAATGTATACAAAACATAAATGAATTTCATGTTTCGACTTTGGTCCCATTCCCAAGACCTCTCATTATGTATATGCAAATACTACAAAATTTGAAAAAAAATCCCAAATTTTGGTCTCACACATTTTAGATAATGGATATCAACTGTATATAATCTTAATAGTAATAACTATCCATACAGATTGTAAATGAAAAATGTTCATGGCAAATAGTATATGCAGCAAAATTTTAAGGTTATAATTATCAATAGCCTCCACATAATAATTATACATGAGAAATCTCTAGTCTATATAGAATTTACTGAATAATACTATATGTCTGAATTTCCTCAAGTTGGACATATGCTTGAGCTATGTACATGGACTTGTGGGCATAATTAGTCAATTTGTGAATTTTAACTCACTTATACTTCCAATATCAAAACTTAAATTCAAATTTTTTTCTTGTATCAACAGCTTACCCTTAATAGGTCATTAGTTGCAAAAGTGCATTTCAATTGGCTCATATTACAACCAGTCTTAGTATACATTTCTGCATGTGATCTTTAATGCAGAGGTATAAGCAAAGGTTTCTTAAATATGTGCTGCTGCTGTTTTGTCCAAGAAAAAACAACGGACAAGGATAATACTAAGCAAAAGTATCAAAAGTAGTTAGCAAATTCATAAATCAGTGTTTAATCTATATTCCTCTGGTTAAAAGAGCAATTTTCAGGTTAAGCAAAGCCATTTGCCTTTATTACAGGTATAAATATTTCAGAATATTAACTGAACTTTGATCATTGCTCTTAAATTCCTCTGAGCATTCAAAATTTTAATGAAGGCAAAATATTTTTCATTAAATAAACAAATGATTAGCAGTAAAAATAGACATTTAAATGAATCCTAATTCATAAATGTATTTAGTTTTCCCTAGATGTAATAAGAATTCCTCTTTTTTGCCAGTGGCATAAACATGTATTTATGTAAATCTAAGCTTTAAGGAAAGATTTAGAAATGTCTTCAGAAAAAGTGATATCATAAGTATATTTCATAAATATATATCCAAATATAATATATATCCAAAACATTTTTAAAGGGATGGTTCCTCACATTTTTAATTATATTCACTGACTTTTCTCATTAGAGAAGCTGTTTCTACTGAAATTCACTATTTATTGCTTACAATGTCCTCATTTATTTTTGCAGATACATTTAGAAGGCAATTATTTTAGTAATCACTTTATAGCTGAAGGTACTAAAACTGAAGGACTTATAAGTCTCTCTCTCTCTAAGTAATGCTACAAAACAATTTCGTATCTCTCTCTAAGCAAGGACACAAAACAATTTATTAGTTGCAGAGCAACTAAGGAAATTGAGCCTTTCTGCATGACAACAATGCAATGTTGAAATCTGCCAGGAAACAAACTTCCGACTTGTGCCTAATTGCTAGGATACTTTTTTATTTTCTGAGGTGGAGTCTCACTCTGTCACCCAGGCTGGAGTGCGGTGGCGCGATGTCATCTGACCGCAACCTCTGCCTCCCGGGTTCAAGCGATTCTCCCGCCTCAGCCTCCCACGTAGCTGGGACTACAGGTGCGTGCCACCAAGCCCGGCTAATTTTTTGTATTTTTAGTAGAGACAGGGTTTCACTGTGTTAGCCAGGATGGTCTCAATCTCCTGACCTCATGATCCACCTGCTTCTGCCTCCAAAAGTGCTGGGATTACAGGCATAAACCACCGCACCCTGCCATTCTTAGGATACTTTTATCTGTTCAGGCTTGTTCACTGTCAGGGGATGCATTTGCGGATCAACAGACAGGCTCATGGATATCCAAAAGGAAAAGAGTGCACGCTTTAAAATAGCCATTCAGTCCTGGGTCCCTCACCAGACTGAGGGGGCAGTGGACCTGGTGATGGGGCCAGAGATCAGAACTGACAACTGACTCTGGCACTCAGACTCCTTCCAGGTCGCTGGGACATGGGTAGCAGTGGGATAGGGGCATTCTTTATTCAGGCTTATCTCACATTTCCTGGGGTAAAGGGGTCCAGGGTCCTTACATATAATTCTGTCAGTTACTTCTTACGGAAGCCCTATTAACTAGTTTCTGTGATTACTCTCAATGTACTGACAAGATTGAAGTGATTAGGTTCACAAGATTGAAGTGATAGTTAAACTCCAAAATACACATTCTTTTCGTAGCAAACCAACCTCTAGTTTTTAAAGATGGGGCTAGAAAAAGTCTCTTTCACATAGAGTACTAATGATTTGTATTTTCACAGTAGGAAGGCAAAATTGTCATTTGGAAAATGACTTATGTTATTTCTGAAGTGTTTAGAGTCCAACAGGATGGGAAGGGGAGATTCTCTGTCACCATAAGGCATCTTTGCAGGCCTAGCTGTCTCCCTGATTTTGCAGTTTAAAGGGCCCATGAGGGCAGAAAAGTGGTAATAATGTTCCCTTTCTCCCTTGTGTAAAATCTGAGAAGGAACCCGCAGAGCCTGAGGTGTTGGACCATGGGATACAGTATGTCACCTCCTGACTCTGGAACGCTGGGCTTAGACTAGACGATGAGTGACAACTCCTCAGGGAATTTTCCACTGCAGCTGACTGAACACTGGCAGTGTGGTTGAGTTATTCAGGGTTCTCTCGTCCTTTTGTTTCTCTTTCTTCACTGGCACTCACACTGAAGTACAGAAAATCACAACGATGCACTCGTGTATGTGTACACTAACACTCAGTGAGCTGAGGTGAGCCTGAGGAGCGGGGGCGCTAACGGGGCAGAAGAGGGCCCGAAGCAATGCCATGTCCATTACCGCTGCTTTCAGAGCCACCTCCGAGGGGAGTGCGTGCAGGTGTTCAGACATGCACGAGAAGTGGGGAGAGTGTAACACTTCAGTGACGGATTTCACCCACTGGGATTAGGATGTGAAAATAGTATTTGCAGGGATCTCACAAAAGTTTCTAGGCAAACTGTATTCCAAAAACATAGTTCACCTAAATG